>JAOBYG010060442.1:0-11868 GCA_025403545.1 Epizoanthus stellaris | reverse complement strand
GGGTAGGGGTGGGGTAGGGGAGGCAGTGTGACCAGGCGCTGGTGAGAAACTGCATGACTAGGTTGGAGGTTTGTAGCAGAATAACAGTTCCAGAAGTAGTGGGTCTACCCTGAATCCAGATAGTTATAGAAGTAGTGGGTCTACCCTGAATCCAGACAGTTCTAGCAAAGTTCACATATCTGAAATACAGACACATATTTATCTATTTCAGCTCCATGATGAGAAAGTCAGGAGGATGGCAGAGTTGCTGGAGAAGACCCAAAGCAGCTACTTTCCAGCATTTAAGAAGATCTTCAAAGATGTAGTTGCAGGCATGTATTAATTCATTCAGCAAATTTGATTAAACTTATGACTTATAGTAGACTTACAAAATCAATGGATCCTTAAATATGAATATTCACTCCAGGGAGGGTCATTTACTCCCAGCAAAGGTGTTTGTACCTTAAGTTGTACAATGATTTTGCTAGGATGCAATTAAGTTGCAACATGTTATTGTACTAGCAAAGCTTAAGTTTGGAATAGGACTTTGACAATAATTAGATGACAGTTTGTACAGAACTAATTATTCCTACAAAACTACAATCTCAACCTCAATTTGTCTCTGCTTCTGAATTTTTAGTTGAGCTCATTGAATATTTGAAAAGTGGTTTTGTTGAAAAACCACTTTTGTTTTGAAAACTAAAGTGTTTTAAATGGCGACATGATATAGAGTGGAAATTGCCCTATTCCACCATTACATGTATGTCACAGCTTGTTTTCATATTTTAACTCTCAATATGCACAAAAAGCAATTTTGTCACTTTAAAAAAGAGATAACTTGTACATTTTGGTCTAATTTAAAAAATTAGACCAAAATGTACAAGTTAATGGTTTGTTTGATTTTCCAGTTTGAAAATGTGTTGCTGATGCATTATGGGATTGAAGTGGGGGAGAGCAAAATGTGAACAAACCATATTCCGATGAATGTGATATAGTAAACTATGTTATGGTTTTCTTCATTTTCTTGTTCATGGTCAAAAGTATCAAGAAGAGTCTAAAGGCGACTTTAATTAACTTTTTTAGCTAGTAAGTAAACTATTGTGTTCTTTATTTTGTTGAACAACCTGTGATGTAATAGTGAAATAGGGCAATTGATCAACAAGGGGTTGATGTGATCAACAAGGGGTTGATGTGATCAACAAGGGGTTGATGTGATCAACAAGGGGTTGATGGTCTATTAACTGCAGCCATACTCAAAGTAGTGCTGTAGACGATGCCCCCCAGAAAATTTTGAAAATTCAGATTCTCGGAAATGGCATTTCCAGCCTTTTGAGGGTATATTTTTCAATCAAAAATATGCGAACGAATCATTTTATTTTCTTGTACAGCAAATTTTAGATGTGGTATATGCTGGCTACGACATTATAAGAGATGATTTTAATTTAAGTATTATTTTATTATTTGGCTTAATTATTATGTATACTTTTGATTATAGCTCTTGAAGAGGCCAGAGACATAACTCTATACTTGAAACCCTTGCGTCGCCTTTTAGAAGACATGGAACAATACGATTTTACAGAGTTGGCCAAAGTTATTCCTTCATTATTGCACACCATTGGCCTCATTTGGTCCAACTCCAAATTTTACTGCTCTCCACCAAGGATTATTGTACTCCTGCAGGAAGTGTGCAACATGCTCATTGAAATGGTAGGTTCTCAGATAATGATTTGTATACCGTAAATATATTATTAATTTTTCCATTTCTAGGGGGTGTTTATTATATTTGAGGCATTAATTAGGGAGAAGTGTTTATTCAATTTCTCCAAAAATAGCGGACAGAACTACTGTTCTGTATGTGTTTTCCTTGAAACTTTTGCAAAGTCTAAATGTCATACAAATCTGATATTCATAGTTTTCGATATCAGTACCATTGATCAGTATACGTATCACAGTCGTTTGGGTATGGAAGGTTCTGCACGGAACCAGCACAGTAGGCTGCGATTTCAGTTATTCTGCTCCCGCCTCACTTTTCACTGCATTGTTCTTGTTTCATATAGAAGTTGTTTATTAGAGGGGGATGTTTGTTGTAAAACTCCGAGATTTGTGTGTGTATGGGAAGGGGGCTTATTATATGCGGGGAATTTATGTTAGAGTTTACTACAAAACATCTATTTCAGGAGGCGTTGATTGGAGCATTTATGGTACTTCAAGCTTTCCTAATGTTTGGTGGGGTTGGGGTCATTAGAGCCCAGGTAGAAAAGCCCCATGAGCTCCTGCATTTTACGTCTTTTTGCCTTTAGTTTTCTTGTTTTACTTAAAATCTTAGTGCATGAGAAATGCCACTCGATATGTTCATCACGCCCAAATTATGTTTGAGGTTTCATTCATCATTTATTTTAAACATGGCATCAGCTGTTGCTCTAAAGTTTTGAAAAGGAATGATCCTATCTGTAATTGTACATACTGTTCAAAATCAATATTCTTGACTTGACACCAGACTGGTAGCTTTCTGTCTTGCTAACTACACTTCCGAGATTTTGATAATTGACAGCCAATCAGAGGCTACATATCAGCTTGATAAAGGGCTGCTGTTTAGTAAAATACAGGTTAAACGGTTTTATAAAACAAGGTAGTAAATCCTATGATACTAGTCGTAGCTCCAGGTACTCGTAGCTCTAGTTGTTAGCTTTGTAAGTAGTTGTAGTTAATTTAGCTTATAAATTGTAGACAAAGAGCCATATTCTTAATGGAAGTGCTACAGTAAAGTCATTATATCATTATTATTATTATTATTATTATTATTATTATCATATAGGATTTTGAACATTACCATATTTTTGTCAGGCACGAAATTATCTTGATCCATCTGAGATTTTCAAAGGCGAGGTGGAGGAGATGCTTGAAAAAACAAAGATTTCCCTGGAGATCTGCCAGTCCTTTAGAAGCCAATTCGAGGAGGAGAGAAAGAATATTTCCAAGTTCTTGAAGGAGGGACAGGAGGTGAAACAATGGGAGTTTGCTAACGAGTTGGTCTTCACAAGACTTGACAAGTTCATTGAGAGGCTTCGTATTGTTGAGGTACGTTGTCCGTTTTGAAAACTGTTTTTGGCTTTTTTGATTGATGACTGACCAAGAAAGTTCAATATCCTGTTCACATGAGCGTCAGGGGCGACGCCAGGATGTTTCGTAGGGGGTTCGTGAATATAATAGTGCCTGACGAGGCCCGTAGGCCCGTTGATACTTCAGCGCTCGCAGGTGCGTTTTCCAGAGATTTGAGGAGAATTCTTGGTTTTCTGATGTTGCTGATGCATACGTTTTGTCAAATACCTTTCAGAAGCGAAACTGATCAATCAAATTTGGATTGAAAAGAGTGTTCGTTTGCACTCCCCGAACCCCCCCCCCCCGAACGCCCATGAACGTTATTTAAATGTGCCCCTTTAGCCTTAACGTTACTAGGGGTATGAACCGGTAAGAGCACTTGGTTTGTAAATACAGGATAAAGAAACAAGCCTCGATAAATACTTTGATCAATCAGGAGCTCAAGACAAATTAAGGGCCTGTTGTTGAAACATCTCAAATATTTCAATGAAATCAACACAGCACAGAACATTTAGCACGGAAGTCCAAAAGGGACAAATTTTCTTGTAATGTCGCCAACACGTTTTAGTATTTTACTTTTTGCCGATTTAGCACTGGTAAGTGAGGTTTGTAATAGTAATACTATGACGGAATCCGATAGTGTACTTTTGGCAGGTTTTAATTTTTTTGAAAGATACACGACACTTGGTTGACCTGCAGTGATGCCTTTGACATTTTATAACAGTAACAAGTATTGTTTACCATATTGTAGGACCTCTTTAGCACCGCTTTGGAGTTCAGCAAACTGGAGAAGGTTGAGCTTGGAGGTATCAAGGGCAAGATGCTCAGCCACCAAGTGGTCGAAATCTTCGAGGAATTCTCAGAGTATTTTACTGTCTTTGGTAACCGGACATATGATGGCTTGGATGCTACAAACAAGGTTGGTGTCAGATGACTCTATCACGCACGGAGTTTTGCCTCATTTGAGTCTGTTTACCTTACAGTCGCTAGCAAAACCAATGTTGGTGACGTTACCATTAATTGAAATATGTGATTCTAGTTAAAACATGACGTCACAAAGCTATCATCTTGGACTTACATTGTACGTTGGTCAATTTGGTTTTTTGTGACGTTAGTCTATAATTTATAAAATGCGGATGACATCACTTGTTGAATCCATTCAAAATAAATAAGAATTGTTCATAGAGTACGTTTTCATATCAGCTGTACTTGTATTTGTTGTAAAAGGAAATACATGCATGCAGTTGTTTCTTCTTGCATTTATGGTTTGCTGTTTCTTAACTGAACAGGAGTTCGTTGAAGATTATGACCAATTCAGAGACAGAATATCAGACTTGGACAGGAGGCTAGCTTCCATTGTCTGCCAGGGATTTGACGACTGTCCGGGATCAGAAGCAGTTTTCAAGGTGATTTAATAATTATTTGTATATATATGTCCGTCCTTTTGTCCTTCTTGTATCAATATGCATATTGTTGTCTGTCTGTCAGTCTGACTCGGTGTCTGCGTAAGAAATTTGCTCAATGCTAAATGAAATTTAAGAAGCAAACTTAATTATTGCCATTTCCAAGACAATTAACATTCAAACGCAGTCGATCAACAATGGTAAAAGGCTAATCAACATCCAAAACAATAAATCAACTTACACTATAAGTTAACTCTTAATCGATATTGTGTATAGAATTGGCTATTTATATTTATATTTATACTTATACTTATACTTATACTTATACTTATACTTATATTTATATTTATTCCTTTTCTAACTATTCTCCGTCTTTTTGTCTTTTGGCAGCTTTTGGATATTTTTGGTTCCCTCTTGGATCGACCATTGATCTATGCAGACTTCGAATACAAGTACCCCATTCTCCTGAAGATGTTTGAGCAGGAGCTGGATCATGCCAAGATGATATTTGACACACACAATGCACGCGCTGAACAAGAGGGGACTCCACCGGTCAACAAGAACATGCCTCACGTGTCTGGGGCACTGAAATGGTCTCAGGAGTTGCGAGAGAGAATCAGTAAACCGATGAGCGCACTAAAGATGTCTGTCAACCATGGGTAAGGAGAGGATTTGCTCTGAAGATAATTCCGCAGTAGAGAGCACCATTATGGTTTAGTTCTGTTATCGTTCAACAACAACAACTACTGTTAGGCAGATTTAAACTTGAATTTGATATGGCCGCATGCATGCAGAGAGTTAACTGATACTGTAGCTTACCTGAAATCTAACATTTTAATGTATTGTGTAGAGGATAGCGGATTTTATCTTCGAGTGTTTGTCAGTTTTACTGGCACGTGTTTACCCTCGTAAAATAAAGTTATTATTATTATTATAGTGGCAAGAACAATATTTCTTTTGATTAAATCGACAACAAGATACATGTATACATAGACGTTTCTTACAAACAGAGCTATTTTGAGCTACAATCTGGGACCCCAGAGACGTATTTTCCATATGTTGCATGTATAAGTGGCATATTCAGTCAATGAGTGGTTTAGTTCCGGGTAAATAGTCCCATCCATATATATTAATTATTTATGAACTTTGTTTACTACACTCTCGCCTCCTGCAGATTCACCTGGAGATATTTCATCACACCGCTGTAAGCTGCAGTGGTAGCTTTATTTCACCTCTTATTCTAACACTTTGTGTCTTCTTCTTTCTTTCTTCTTCACTCTATGTTCCATTTCTGCACTGATTCTCTTGAAGCACTGAGTGTGTTTACCGACTACGGCAAATACGTGGTCTGCTAAGGTAACAACTCCTTCGTTCAAAGTCTTAAACTGTTGTTGGGTGCTGAACTCGTGCGATCTTCTTTCGTTGTACACCGTCCGCGTATATGCCTTTGCAAGTTTTGTTATTGACAGTAGAGTCAGGCACGAACATCTAGAATAACGCTAGCATTTTGGCAATGTTTTTGCCTGAAACTTAAACGTTTTCAGGGGAAATGAGAATTGAAAATAAAATAGTATCAAATCTCAAGTAGTGGTAATGGCGTGGTTCACTGGACTGTCCATTATTTTTACTCTTATAACTCACGGCTCATTAGCCATTATACTTACTTTCATATGTATTGATATTGTGAGGAGAAATAAACATTGTCTGTTGATAAAGTATGGGGCCGAAAGGCTAACGGTGATGCACATTATCTCAAGGTACATAGTTGAGGAACGACTGTAGTTTGTATAGATTGACTATGCCATGGTATGTACGCAGGCACTGACTGCATAGAGGAAAAGTGCTAGACTTGAGACTGAGGAGGGAATTCGATCTTTATCTTGTTATCATGCCTTAATATTGTTTTAACTAGCATTATTTCGAGCATTTTGGAAACGTGGCCCAAGTTTGTGAACATTTTAGAGGAAATTTGAGCATTAAGCATTAGCATTTTTAGTAATGAAATAGCATAACTCGTAAAGGCCTGTCGGTGTAACGGCATGTTGAACTGTCTGTCTAGACTCTCGGCTTTCTGTGGAGTATGGACATCAAAGAACCCCTGCACTTGACAGTAATGGTAGAATAATGTTGGTATTGTGGTCTTCTCTCCATATAAAGGGCGGAATTGGGAGAAACTTGGAGAAAAAGTGAAATAGTTTCGTGGCGTATCCCCTCTCGTACTTCAATTACGCCAGCTCGCTATTCTCCTCCAAGTCCAAATACTTTCCATTCTGGGCCCGAGAACAACACAATAACAGAGACTACTCAGAGTCTAGGTCACCAATCACTGATCATTGGTTGCACGTCACAAGTGCTAATCACTGGTAAACCGTGCATGAAAGCCCTTCTTTCTGACTGACTAGACCATATGCATACGTTTAGTGTCTCCAACTTTTGGATGCTCCTTCCGTACTTCATACTGGTAAATGATTTTGTCAGATCTCTGCTCTTCGCAATTGGCCTCTGGGTCTATACTTTGCAGCCGTAAGATGGCAGGATACACAAATAATGTAGTATTTCATCTGGAGATGACGTCTTTGTTCTTCATTTATAATTCATCACTTAGTTCTTCTAGGTACTAATATGAATCTGCTTTTAATTCGTTGTTGCCTGATTTCCTGAAATTTATTTTAACTCTTGGTTTGATCAGTTAATCAAAATTGGTACAGTCTTTTTTAATTATTAATATTGATTAATGTTTATAAATGTTTGTTATGTTACTGCAACTTGAAAGCGCGTTTTCACCTCCAATACTATTGATTTTGAGTATGTTTGAATAAAACGTCTTTTGCAGAACCTTGGAGACTGCTGAAGCCATGATAATCTTCAACAAGTATGATGAGATGGCCAAGCTGTTGGATGGGTAAGATATATAAGTATACCCCTATTGTCACAAGAAACATTACATCTTTGTTATACGCAGTTCCATAAATGGTAAATAGTGACCATGTTGTATAGCAATATGCTAAGAATGCTTATTGCCAAATAAAAGTAAGTAGAACTAAGAACGTATAATTCAAACCCACTACACACTGTAGCTAGCAAGAAGACTGAAATGGAACATTGAATCATCAATTAAGAATATTGCAATAGTTTCTTAAACAGGAAATTCTAAAGGTCTTGAAGATCCTTCATAACAATTTTCATATTCTTTAGCCTGATGCTTTATCAGTATAAAACGTTGACTGAGATGTTTAAAATGGTAAGAAACTGCAAACAGTTATTGACTACGGTACCTTGGCCCTTTCTTTATTCCTATCCCTCAAATTCTACCTGAAAATGATGCTTTTGAAGCTGAAAGAAAATAGTAGCTCCATGGAGCAGAACTCAGTTTTCCTTCACCCTGACAGCACTTGGTATTCTAATTAAGGGACCTGCGACGCGTAGGTTGCTAAGGAAGTTGATTTTTTCCATTTAGTTCACGTGTGCACCATCTTTATCACGAATATAGTGCTTCAAGTCACGAATAGAGGAGGATATTGAGAGTTGTGAATTTTTGCTTCCAGTTCTTTCAAAAGATAATAATTCCATAATGAATGCTCCGATTTGAGTCAATGTTTTTTCGTAATCTACCGTTTGCAAAAAGCAAACAATAGTATATTTTCAATTTTTTTATTTTCTTTCTTAAAATGTGTAAAACTGCCACATCACGCACCTGTGGACGCCAGAATATGACGTCGTGGGACATAAGTGAGAAATTGCGAACCATACTTTTGTTGCAAATTTTCTTAGAAACAAAAAAATAAAAAAATTTGTTTTCCTTCCACGCTCGTGCAAAGCCCCATTATTGTTTTAAGTTTAGGCTATGTGACCCTATGTATGTCGTCATCAACATAAAATATATTCTCGAATACATTTAATATATCACGTTCGTTCTCCTAGCTGTGACAGTTGTTCGCTGGAAATCTTTCTTCATTGTTATAATTCCCCTAGTAACAGCCGATTTCTTGACGTCGCAGGTCCCTTAAGGTTTAGTGGTTTTAGGAGATCACAATCTACATCTACAGTGACAATACAAGTATTGTTTGAATGATTGCAGAATAATAGAACCACAAATAGTTTCTGAAAGCATTACAGTGAAATGGAAAACTCAAGTTGTCATGTGATAGTGAGCTTATTGTCGATATTTTTACCCTACGTAGCTATGAAAAGAAAGTTTACGATGTGTGGACCACAGATGTGGGGAATATGGCCCAGGACAATCTTGATAAAGCACTAATCACCAGAGATGAAAATACCAAGCTGATTAAAGTCAACTTTGACCCGCAGGTATTAATTTGTATATTTTATTTTAGCTTTATGTACATTTTTACCTTATTATTTTAAATAAGAGTTTTTGTTTTGGAAATATTTTCAGCCTTGTGATTGATTTGTCTTGTCTAAGAATGCCCCCAATCTCATATATAGCACATACATGTATGTGTAAAAGTCACGAAGCATTCTTAAAAGTTAAGAACTGAATACTGAATCAGGAGAAATTTGTGCTTCCTGCTTAAAATACATTAATTTTGTACAAATGAATGAAATGAAATTGATTTCAAGCAAAATAAACGAACTATTGCAAATAGTGTAACTTAAGAGACATTTAATTTTGCCCAACAAATACACTGACCTTCTGTTCTATTTATTTATAGCTTGTGTCAGTCCTGCGTGAAGTGAAGTATCTGGAAAATGCCCAGAATGAAGCCCTGGAGAGCATCCCTGACAGTGCCACTACCATCTATGCTAGGAATGAAACGTTCCACAAATATTGCGCAAACTTAGACCTGACGGTAGCCTGGTACAACGAAGTGAGAGATACCCTACTGGAGGTGGAGTATCCCCTGGTGGACGCTCAGCTGCAGGAGATAGATACTCAGCTCGAGCAGGCTGAGAAGACCCTGAACTGGAACACCGATGGTAATTACTGGGATATCCTTTCTATTAGAAAAGAATAGCTAGTTTTCAGGAACATAAGTTGATCCTCCTAAATTGGTAAACATGATTTCTGTTGCACTGGCACCCTTCGGTATTTTACAAGGAAGGCAATTGTAAGTTAGAAGTGAATGGTCGTAAAGAATTGCAATAGCGGTTCCAGACGTTTGAGGTACTTGCACTGGCAAAATCTTGTGCTTCGGAAATTGTTCACAAAATTGCCGTTGAGTATTGAAATCCAATATTTCGGGTCGTCCTTTTTAATCATTCAGAAGATATGGTCATTTCCAGAACTCACCACTTCAGTATGGGACATTTGTGACAAGTGAAAAGTACCATTTACCCATTAGAAGACTCAATGTTGTAACGTTTGAATTGAATTAATTGATCTACAGTTTTCCAGTTTATGTAGCCAGGAGTTAATAACTATTAGAGAGATTTAGCACCACGTATACGTGAGACGCGAACGTCAATTATGACCACGTGACCACATTTTCCTGCGTTTGCCGTTCGCCGTTTCTACGCGAAGGTAAGCATTTTCGCGTTTGTTGTTTACGTTATATATTTTCCCCTTATTTTCATAACGAGAAATTATTTATACTTCCTCAAAACAACAGCAAAACTTTCAAGTTCACGTTTGCCGTTTCACGTATACGTGGTGCTAAATCTCTCTAATTAATGTCTTGTCATTACGCTGAAGCGTGATTGGCTAACAAACAATAGTGTTATTGCTTCCTTTCGTGTTTCGCTGGAAGTAAATTGATGAACCAATGGAATCGCAAAGTAAAAACATTACAAAAACAAGACATGACTTTTGCGACACTCATGCGAAATCCGCTCTATATATAAGCCTGAAAGACGCAACAACCGGCAACCTCATTTCCCGGATACCTTGGAGAGAAGCTAACCCGTGAACAAGGTTAATCAGCCAGATGCGTGGTGATTAACAGACCAAGCTTTATGTAATTCTTTAGTTTGTAGAGCAGGCCCAGTTTTCATTAGACAGGGCAATAGTATGGTTAAAACCCTGTGTTTGCAACCCCACTGGTCACATAGCACCTACCTTTTCTATTTGTTGTTCATTCATACTTAGTATCTTACATCTGTTTTTATTAATTCTTGTAATTCGTTATTCATTTGTATTGTCGAAAAGATTTATCTTTTTGAAACGCTTTGATTTTAGTTTCAGTATGAATAACAATTCGATATAAATTTCTAGATTTCCCGCTTATTCACGACTACAGAGCAAACTGGTAACACGCTAGTGATTGTCTGGCCTAGATCCAAGTATTGTCCTTGTTCACATTAGAACCGAAATGATACAAGAACTGAACATTAATAACGATTGTACATACCAGGAGACCCAGCTGACCAGAGTTTTGTGGGCCATTTTCCAAGGTCGAAAAAGATCCCTGAGGTCTCCTCTGTGTTGCTTCCCGATATGTATCAGTTTCTCGCTCGGATAGTCCTTTTTATTGACGGCAGCAATGTTCTTGAGGATTTTCTCAACTTCCGTGTTCCTTCCCTTGACCAGTAAGAACCGGCACGACTCTGGAACAATCCTAGGAATGCGTTGTCTTAGTCAGTGTAGCTTTAGAATAATAATTTATTTATTTATTTTATTTTATTTATTTATTTACAAGATATCGCCGAAATTTCAAACATATAAGGGAGCTTAAGGCCCCGTCCACACCAAAACGTTTTCGTTTGAAAACGCATACATTTTGATGCGTTTGCACCTATCGTCCACACTAAAATGATCGAAAACGGAGGTCTGTAGGTGTGAAAACGGAGGTTTTGGAAAACGCTCTCCAAAGTGGAGATTTTGAAAACGGAGGTCTGTCGTGTTAGTGTGAACGGGCGAAAACGGAGGTTTTCGAAAATGCTGACGTCATGAACAGAATTATGCATGGCACAGTGGGCAAGAATAGAAGGTGAAAACGTCCGAGAAGATCCTGGGAACGAAAACGCATCATTGTAATCGTTTTCTAGTCCTTAGTGTGGACTGTGAAAAACGCTACGATAACGCTAGTGTGGACGCAAAACTTTATACTCGTTTTCGATAAGATGAAAACGGAGGTTTTCGAAAACGTATTAGTGTAGACGTAGCCTAAGAAACCAGGACGGCAACGTCAACGACGACGGCAGAAAACAAAAGGCTTAATTATACAATAAATTTCACGTCGGAATGCACCAAGCTGACCACCTGTTCACTGTCGTCTTCAGAAATACAACGTGAAAAGCACAAATCTTGGGTCTTGTACACAACGTGAACGTGGGAAACAGAAAATATCCTGTTATTAGTTTGGCTTCAAAACTAAGGTTCCTACTTCTTATAATTCGCCCTCCTTCACACTAGGAACAATAAAAACGAATGGATGATACACAAAGGAAAAACGAAAACGAGAAAGTAGAATTTCAGCAGCCGTCGTCG
>JAOBYG010060331.1:0-11869 GCA_025403545.1 Epizoanthus stellaris | reverse complement strand
CTGCACGATAAATAATGAACGCTCCCTAACATTGCCTCAAACCCTTTCATTCTTAGGTGCCACACTACCAAACAAATGTCTGTATCGGCACTTTTATATTGACCTATACACAATTAACTGATTCATAAGATTTTTGCTACAATCGTAATTAGCAAAAACCTATCAATACAATTTTCTACTGAAGTACGTTCTGGAATAATTCTGAAGTAATGCTAGAGTTATTTTCTCAAAAGTTTAAAAGAGTGATGTAAAACTCAATATGGTTGGGGGAAAAAAAATATATATATATATACATCAGCAAGGAATGGCAAGTAAAGACTGAGTAATTTAATGAAGTATAAAAATAATTATTTTTTTTCGTTTTTGTGTACAAACTGTGATATTCAAGGACAGCTTGTCAAGGTAACAGTGCCATGCTTGTGCACCAACCAAGAATATTCACTTTGTGTTTTATCCATGTGTTGAGAAATTATAACATCTCACTCAGTTTTGAAAAGCACTATCAGGACTCAAAGGGTAAAAGGTACTCATCAAGAGCTTTCATTTGAATGGTCACACTTTGTGTTTGTTCATAGGTTGTAAAATTGTGACATTCCACTCAGTTTTGAAAGGCATTCACAGGACTCAATGCCGTTAATAGTACTCAACAAGATCTTTCATCTGAATGGTTGCACTTCAACATTTTGCCATGCGTTGAGAAATTATGACATCTTCTCAGTTTTGAAAGGCGCTCTCAATTTTCACTCATCAGGAACTTTCATTGTCGTACTTTGTGCCTTTGCTCATGTGTTGAGAAGTTATGACTGCTCACTCAGTTTTGAAAGGCGCTCTCAATTTTCACTCATCAGGAACTTTCATTGTCGTACTTTGTGCTTTTGCTCATGTGTTGAGAAGTTATGACTGCTCACTCAGTTTTGAAAGGCGCACTCATGACTCAAATGGATGATACACTACCCGACAACAGCTTTCATTTGCATGACCATACTTTGTGTTTTTGCCTATACGTTACTAATAAGTTATAGAAACATTTAATTCAGTTTTGGGAGTTATATTCCAGATTCAAAGAGTAAAAATGTATTTCTTACTTAATGTTTTGCTGATTCCATCTTCGGAAAGTCCGTGACTTGAATGGCACGCCTTTATCTCTTCCATGAGAAACAATTCGGAGTGAACCACAGCACTCGGGTAACCTAATAGCGGGTATACAACATAAACCAGTATTACGCATTCTAAATACACTTCAGAGATAAATAAATTAAATAATAAACTATTCATTCAATAACGAAAGTACAATATGTCGCCTTTGTGCTGCTAACTCAGCAAATCTCAGCAACATTTTAAAATAAATTCAGTCAAAAAGCCCATTAATAAGATCACTATTGTACATGAACGGGATTTAGAAACAACAATTCCTTTCTTTCTCTGTTTTCTGTATACAAGCAACTTCTATTCCGTAGAAGGTTCCATTTTAGAAATCTTGGTATTTTAATACCCAATACACACATGATATGCACAGCCAGCAATGAACTAAATCGTTTCACTAGAAAGAGTGTGCTGTAGTTACAAGATGTCTGTAACTGTCACTATATACTGACTTGTAAATTGGAATATTAATAGCACTCAAGTTCTGTTAGTAAATGTAACTTTGCGACTGATCCAAAAATAATCTTACATAATGTATCAACTATAAAATGGATCCGACTAGAAAATCACCAATGACTGATTCTGCAACACAAACTAAAGACTGAGGTGTTACAATCGAAACCATTCCTAGAAACTTAACCTTACATTTCTACAATTTTACGAAAAGTGTATGGAACAAAGTAACTTTTTTTCTGTGAAATAAAACTTGAAGCAGACCTGTAGCCGTGAGCTGAGTTCCAATCGTATCCGATGGAGTGTAAAGTGAAGTGTTTACTGACGAAGGGCGGGCAGAATTTAGAGCACTTAAAAGGGTGCGGTGTAAAATAAGCGCGGTGAGTGTTTAATTCCCAGTGTGAACAAAACAGTGTCGTGTGGCTTCTTTCATAAAAGCATTGTCCATTTGCTATGGGAAGAATAACTCGCATTTAAGGAATCAACTTAAAGCTCCGGGGATTAACGGAACAAGAAAATTTTCCTCTTAAAAGTTCGTAATGATACTAATACCTCATAGAGACCTCTTATCCATTATAAATGTTACATTACAAAGTGATTGGACAAAGCAATCTTTGATAATGGATAAAACGATAAGCCGCTTTCACGGGGAACGATACATCGGAGCAAACGAAGGGGGACGTAATTGTTTTCATACAGAGCACTTTGCTGGAAAGTTAAAGCTTTGAAAAGTTTTCAATTCAAAGACGTGCTGTAATTAAACCGATAAAGCTGCTAAATAAATGAACAAATTGAATTTCAGAACTATAATACTGGTCGCTTTGACAGCGGGTCCAAACGGAACACGTTCAACGCAGCACTTGTTTATAAATGAATTGTATGCTGCTGCAACTCCAGGAAGCGTAAACATGAACAAAAAGTATCTAAAAACTACAGAACTCCGAACTGTTGTACTTAGAATCTATCAACAAACACAAATAAAGTATTATAAAGAAAGAACCAACGGCCGAATTTTTTTGGAGATTTTAACAAAGACATGAATAGCAAACCTGTTATGAAGGTGTAGAACTTTCGCATCAGTAGCTTTTTGCAATTTCTTTTTCCAGTTGACAGGAGTAGCCTGTACTTATGTCTGTCAAATCTATGATTAATACTAGTACTAGCAGCGCAAGATGGCACTATTTTAATGAACAAGACATACACTTCCTTGACGATTTTAACTTTTAATCCAACAACACACAAAAATCTGATTTACGTGGTAAATATCTCAAAATAGAAATATTAACTGATACATACCACAGTATGTAGTACAGTACAATTAATTTTATCTGAGTAGTATCTTTGTTGAAAACAATACGTAAAACATAGCATTTCACTACCTATAGCTCTAGATGTGCTAATGTTGTTTTCGATCTTATGTATTTGTTGTTGATTAATAACGAACAACCACAAATTACATAGTAATGGAACTGCATGGGTTTGGGTGGAAACCTAACTTTGTAAAATCCACTTATATTGGCCGGCTCTTCCATTCTGTTTATCATACGATAGGTACTAAGTGGTAAAAATGTATTAGTAAGATTACCTGAAGATTTATGGGTTTGACTGATTAAAACCAAAGACGTCCAACCAAAAATGAAGTTAGCAAGACTTAATGCATTAAGACAGATCATTTAGTGTCACAGATAGCTTGCTTGTCTGTGGTTCAATTTGTTGCTAGCGTCCCAAAAAGCAGTTGACCGCGCTACGCACTCAACACATCTGGAGGTCGCACAGTTACAGTGAAATCTCTTACAAGAATTCCAAACAGATCCATTTTGCAGCTGCTTGCAGTCATAATAGATTTATTTCCATACTGTATTTGCTGGTTTTAAATTACAAATCAAAATGCGTTAGGCACAAACCTCCTAGTTTAAATTCGTGGCAAGTTTATAAGCAAATTTGTACGAAGTTTCAGTCTTTTTCGACTATGATTAATTACACAAAGCATAAACGAAGTTCCTTTAGTATTTTTAAAATCTATATATAGATTGACGTTGAGATATATCTTGCGTTTACAAAGTGCTCAGTCTTGTCTGAGATTATCACCACTTGTAACGCCCAATATTTCCACACAAAAATATTTCGTTTAAATACTCAAGTTATGGACTAGCTTTCATCTAGTGATTCAGAAGTACAAGCTGGTAGAATTGATTCATTACGAACTCTTAGTTATTGAAGTGGTCTTGAACCGTTTGGAATTGGCTCATTACAGATTTCAATCATGTGATTCTGAGCCGTGACATAGCTTTGACTTGCTTTCGTGTTGAAACCTTTAACAAAAAACTAATACTGCACGATTATGAACTAACAAAGATGTAGAAGTTCTTACCGTTCGACTATGTATATTCGATTCTCGTTCACAACTCCTGGCACGTAATTATTGAGATATAAATACATACTTTGTTTGAACCCCACGCCTAAATTTCAGGCAATTCCATTACCATCGTCAGAGGCTATCATTGCTTTTTATTCAAGTAGTAAAACCTGGGATAATTTTGTTCAATTTCGTAACCAAATTGTACACAAATATGATGATATGCATCAAGAGATATCAGTTGAAAAGTTTCGCAATGCGTTCCATAAACTTGCTGAAAACTACAGACAAACACTGAATGACAGTATACGTTCTTGTGGTCACAGTTTAGAACGGTTTATACTAGCTTTCGTCAGTGAGCTGTTCAAGATGTTAACTTATATACAATCAACTAAGTCCACTCGTCAAGATATTTTGTTCAAGTACTTGCGATTGGGCAATTCATTCAGTGTGCGACACTTATGGAGTAACACAAACTCAAACTGAAACCTTTCAGTATTAGAATTCTCAAAACTTCATGCACTTTTTCAACCACAAAACTTAATCATTAGCGAATTCCACCTTTAAAAGGTTACAATGATCGCCGAAAAGTTAGTCTGAACCAAAGTATGTTCTTCTACAAAATGCGAAAGTAAACTTTTACAGTAATAATACATCTGGTCTTCTGTATCAAAAAGTAACTTTTATAAAACATTCAAATGAAATATTGGTACAAAAAGCAAGAGTCGGCAAAACAGGATATCGGACTAAGGCAAGTAAGTCATTTCGTATTAGCAGGTGCTCCGAACAATTGTGGCCTCACCCCTTGTAAGAAAGCATTCAGATAATGTATCGGGACCAACGGAAGCAGATTAAACAGTGATTAATACCACCCACAAGGATAAAACTGTAAAAAGATCTTTTTCGAAAAAGGTTCACTTGCCATATCTGCTTGATAGCACTATTCGGTCAGTATTGGCTTCAGAACAAAACATAACTTTGCCAAGAAAGAAGATCACCTCTTTCTAGGAACAAAATATTAACGTTTTGTTTTAGGTGTGAAATTTAAATCTCTAACATACAGTTGGTGATAACTAGTTTGTACAAGTTACAAAATTGAAAAGTATATTTATATGTGTGTCACTGTGTGTATTATTATTATTATATTTTGACAGACAAACAACGTGTATGGACACGTCTAGCGATCGAAATAATGTTGCCAGTTGTTTCTACATATATTGGTGATAGTAGTTGTAGAGGGGAAACCATTTAGCTAAATGTTGTCATGTTTGTTTTGCTGTCATATTCAAGAGTTCCACTGAGTAAGATTGTTGAGATATTCTTAACCAAAACTTCAAGAGAAGAGTGTTCCAAGACGTTTACTCAAGTCAACAAATTTAGTAAACGTTAAATTAAACTTCGTTCTTTGCTTTTCCTACATAAAAGACAATAGCTAGCTCACATTTCTTTATCAAGTATTTGCTTCACATGCAATATAAGTTATCATAGACATCGCATATTGGGAAAGAGGTCTAACTCAACAAAAATATGCAAATATATATAAGAAACAGTACAGCAAAGTTACCTTTAAATGTTTTTTTAAAAAATTGCACGAGATGTGTTACGCTGCACTTACCTTTTACAGTCATGTTTTCCATTCTAGCTACACTTCGTGCTGTGTGATCACTAAGGTGTTTTCAATACAGAGTTTCACAGAATGATGTACAGTTTGTCTGGCACCGTCGAGTCGC
The DNA here is from genome assembly GCA_025403545.1 of Epizoanthus stellaris. Taxonomy (NCBI): domain Eukaryota; kingdom Metazoa; phylum Cnidaria; class Anthozoa; order Zoantharia; family Epizoanthidae; genus Epizoanthus; species Epizoanthus stellaris. The sequence goes on along the minus strand of JAOBYG010060331.1, from coordinate 6,187 downwards.
GAGTGTGACACTGGAAACTGTCTGCTGTTATAAATTCACAAGCAAAGAAGGAATACATTAGGATAGAAAAGACCAGCGGGCTGGTGGCAGTATGGTTTCTTTTGGCCCGAATTTCTCACATGTTTGTTGGTCCATTTTTAGGCTTGGCACTTCTAAGATTCCGCCATTGGTTTGACACACACAACAACTTCTATTATCCCGTATTTACTCTCACCCTATTTACTTACATATTCAATGTTAACTAGCTGGTTCTGCGTATATAGTTCTGTACAAGGAAAACCAAGCTGTTTTGAATCCTATCATTCATTCTCCTCCCCAAAATTCGAAGAACTATTGTCTAAGTCAATCTTCTGATAAACTCGAGTTAGCTTAATGAATGTGAAGATAATTTTGTTTTAATCAATAATTTGCAGGCATACAGATGTTTTTCCAGTACAAAAGACCAGCTGTTTCTCAATACGAGGATCGCCCAGTTCTCTTGGGAATAACACAAGTACAAACTCGCTAATAAATTTAAAGACTAAATAAAAATGCCGCAAACGTGGAATAACAAGAGAAAATACACAGATATTCCACTGCTAACCGTAGAAATAGCGCAAGATTAGCAAAAGAAGCTGGCTGTCAGAAAAAAAACCTCATGAATAATATTATGAAAGTCCGAAGATAGATATTACACAAATTGTAAACAAAAAGAACACGACAGCTTGTTCAAGAAACTTCAACTACAAGTTACAAACATGCATGCAAATATCTTAGCAAATGAAGCCAGACAAAAAGGACTATTTAATATCAAATATAAATGAATACACGGACTTTCATTTGAGCTGAATAATTTTTGATGACAATATGCAAAGTAACTAGGAGAAAACTTCATGGCCAAAGTACGTACACACAGTTAAACATCTCTGATGTTAATACCGTGGGAAACATATTTTTAGAAAACAGTGAACTCAGTAGCTAGAAACAGAATGAAGTAAGGAATATACATCCGTTTTGAACCTCGAAACTCTGTAAATCGGTTTTAGAAAACGGTATACAATCAAATAGAAGTACTAATTCAGCTTGGAAATTGATGTTTGCATCTGATTAATAATGGCTTTCTCTTTAGTAATGACAAGGAGATTTGGATATCAGAGAAAAGTAATCTAAAATGTTACAACAGTAATCTTGCATGAAACACTACATTTATCTCCTGATTATGCTTAGAAAAATATCTTATCTGGATACTTGGTGATAATATTGCATTGTGGGTGCTACTCTCAAGAAAAAGCCCAGGAAATCCTCAGCACGTTCGCCACTAATCAACACAGTAAGCAACACAACAACATCCTAACGGAGACAATGAACGAGAGGCTAGTTCTATTTATATAAACATAAACATGTTTTTCTTGAGTACTGCTAAACGTACAGTTTAAAGACAAATCAACAAACGATCCACTATACTGTAGTGCAGGTTGCTGGCCGATATAAATACACTACACAGAATAACATATTTTAGAAAGAACAGCAGGAATTTGCGCGGTATTAGACCATTTCTTTGCCGATAGTGTTTCGTGTTTTGTTGGCAGTTTCATTTAATAATATAACAAAGAGTCGGTCTTAGAGATGCAAATTATTATACTGATATTAAATATCACTAATCACACCTTTCCCCGTGCAAGTGCAGCCTGGCTGTTAATCAACTAGTTTGTGGTGAATGGAGAAAGTTAATACCTTGTTAACCGCAAGCATTGAAGTGTCAGTATACTTGTCGTACCTCTTATATTCCATACAATATCATTTGTATTAGCAAAATCGCCGCATTATACCATGAAAACTGTTCAAACTTTGTGAAGAGCAAGTGATTAGCTTTTTGACAGCGACAAGATGAATAATTCATACACCAGAATTGAACTGAACTTGTACAAAAACGCAAGACATGTCGCCATAGGGCAAGAAGAAATTCAAACAATAAAAAGATTCTAAATATCTGGTGCCCGATAGTAATTACAATGCCTCGAGCTTAAAACCAGCATCGAAGTCCAATCAGCCAGTTTTATTCAACAAAAACAACGAAAAGGGAAGCGGAACTTGAGAGTATTGTTTAAAAGCACCGGAAAGTTGCGGCAAGTCTGTATCTGTTTTACCCCGCCCCGCCATTAACGAGACGCAGTTCAATGCTTCTTCTAGCACGTCTTAGCAGGTGCAGCAATAACATAAATTCTGCAGTAATGAATTCACCTGCACTATAAGATAATTCGTAGCTAAGCCAGTTTAAATACGGATCTGTCATTCTGTTCGGTGGCCGATCCAAGTTTAAGTTTCATATTGACTCATTTTTTTCAAAGTAATTTCTATTTCAAATACCATTTATAGTGGATTTATTCAGTTTTCTTAAGGGGACACTTGGCATTACAAAGCATAAGGGTACTGTAGAGGGTTTAGCAATATTTTATCTAAAGTTGAAAGTGGTAGACAAAACGTGTGTTAATACGAAGCCATGCCGGTTCTAACTGACTCAAAACTTTCCGCCTGGTAACTGACGTTGTAATATTAGCTTGAGATGACAATTGTCATCCAACTGATTACAAAAAACCTTTAATTTTTTTTGTTTTAAACAATTATTCAAGTACAACAAGTATGACCAGTTTATTCTTCGCAATTACTGTCGCAGATGAACTTTGAAGGCCAAATTACGTTGAATGACAAATTCAATATTTCGCGAGTAATACGAACATTGACGGAAAATATCCCACACAAATGAGCATTCACATTCATCCAACTGAGTTTGAACGATGTACCACCTGTGGCTAAGTAAAACATCTAAAACATAAATTTGATAAGGACACAATAAACCCAAATTATCCTGTAACACATGGGTGTCCGCGTACTATGCAACTAAAAGCTCTAGCAACAATCATAACAAATTAAACCATAAGAAGCCGACAGAGGACTTGGTAGGGCGTAAAGTGAATTCAGTTTATGTTTCATTCAAATGCACAGTCGTTCTCGTTCCTTGTACGGCGAAACCTAATAATGGCTCACCAGCAGCTGTCGTGCGGTTTGAATCTTGTTTATAAAACTGACTCGCAAGAAAGAAAGAGCCCCTAGAAATGATGGTAAAACAACGTATCAAAATCAACACAATAGCGTTAACATACTGAAAGAAAGAACACTTCAGAAAAAGATTCCATCAATAATCTGATTGTGCTATTATCATGAAATAAATTCGTATGGTTATCACAAATCGGGCGGACGTTTGCAATAATTTATCTTTTCGTCGAACAAAGGGATAGTTTCCACAAGGGTAACTGAAGTTTTATAAGAAAGAGATATAAAGATAAGGCTTCTTTCAGAACCGATAATTCGCATACGTTTAATGAACCAACAATAACAAGCGTATAACTACTGGAAGCAGGACGTATTTGAAATAAATTTCGAACTGTTACAAGCAAAGTAAAACGGCTACTGTGTGGATTTCGCCTTCTTGTTTTTCTCGCGTATTATTATATTATTGCAATATTATAGTCTTCTTTAATCTATCAGTGGCTGTTAGTGGTTCATTTTCTTTATGGGTCGACTTCTAGGGCCACTTTGTTTGCCTCCCGCGAGCGTGTGTAGTATGAAAAGCAAAGAAGAGAAGCCGATTGTTGGCGTGCAATTCTACTCGTGTGTCAACCCGAGATTTCTTTGCACGCACCATTCAAGGGAGGAGTGCCTGATGTCCACCCGCAGTCTAGTTTGCAAGTTGTGAATATACCACCAGAAACTTCGCGCACGTGTAATTTGTTTTAGAACAATAAAGGAAACATCCCTTTCTAATCATGGAACACATTGTTTCTACATAGACCTGTTCATACAAAACGGGCTAAATAAAGCCGACTTTAACGATGAAATGATAATAATAAAAAGAAACGGTTTTAGTTCTGGCTATGGTTCGGTTTGAAGTCTACACAGAACTCATAATCATTAGACATGACTGATAGTTATTCCGTTTTGTCCAAAAATATGCCAACTGGAAAAACGTCGATTTCAAAGGGAAAAAACTTTATCGCCAAAATTATCAGCTTTAGAATGAATTTTGCAATAGGTTCTGTTTACCGAAATAGTCATGTTCCGTTCGTCCAAAGTTGTATATATTTTAACATGACATGATTTTAGTTCAGTATCATGAACTTCGACATCCTCGCGGCGACACACATATATATACACATGAACTGCATAAATTTGTTTGATCCATCCTAATTTTGGGGGGAAGATGCGCCCAAGGAAATTGAAAGTAGTTTCACATACTAGTCTTAAATCATGAAGAGGTTTCGGCTGTATTCGTTTGAGAAATCTCCAGGATAAGCATAGCCCGGAAATCATTCACTGTCGCTGTTCGTTTGGAGTTTATCCTCATTCCAGGTTGTTCTATTCTGCCAAGCATACCGTAAATTTTCAGTTATAAGCAACTCCTCCCTTCCTCCCCCTCCTCAATTAAAAGCCCCAGTTATGAGCCGATCAGTCTGGTAACGTTTGGTGCTTCTAGACTCTCCCCCCAAGCACTTTGCGCTTCTGTTTTTTTTGTTTTGGGGATCACTCCCGAGCGCTTGCAGTAGTCCTACAAAAACCCTTACGAACCCTTACGGTATTAGAAGAGCTGGAATATTCTGGAACAATTACGTCATAAGCGAAATATAGAGAGGATATCCAGAGTGTATTAAATAAAGTAATAAATAATGAAATACGTTGCATTTAGATGCAAATGTTGAAAGGTTCGCATAATTTATATACAACTGGAATTAATTGGTCATTTTTATTTAACAGAGAAGGATTAGCGAGATATAAACTACGATTGTGTTTTTTTCCGACCCATGATGTGAACATTTTCGCTTCCCGTGAATCGCGAAACTGGTCTCGGCTGTTGTTCTTGAGTATGTGTCTATTCGAGTTACCGAGTTCGTGCATTAAAATGTACAACCGCAAGAAAGGAGCGCGGGATGTAACAAATTAGGATACAAAACTCAACAAAACCTTCAAATTAGAAACGTCATTGTACTTAGTAGTAGTGGTAAAGTGCTGGGCTTATTAGTGAATTTTAGATACAAAACTACGGTTCACTACTACGGTTAACCACGTGAAATTCGGCTTTGTAAAATGGAATTTACAGAACAAATAATTGTTTGCAAGAAGAAACCTTGAACAGCACATCGTAGCAAACTGCCACGATAAATTATATGCAACATGGTCCTCCGTAGAATGTTTCAAACCAGGCTCCTGACACTCGTCCAACCGTAGCCGCGAACCGTATTGTTATATCTAAAATTCACTATTGTCAATCTTTGCACCGGTTGAGCTGAATTACGAAAGACACACCTCACGAGGCCGAACCGAAAGCGCCTCTGCGGCAACCGCCTATAGGTACGGTCCATGTGCGACTTCGGAGCACAGCCTACAGCTAGAATGGAATAAACTGCATGTATAGAGATGAGGTGACAGACTACAACACCGGCATTAGCTTACTATTATTACAAGTGCGTGGGTTATTGTATCCGATCTACTATTGAAATCATCTTCATTTTCGACTGATAACTAAAAAGGTCTTCTTCAAACATTTTAACTTGAAGATCTAGTAGTTAATTTTGAAGCCTGTCAGTAGCTTTTCTTTTGATTGCACGTTTCTTATAGTTATAATTAACTGACAAATTCTACTGAACAATATCACTTGGTATTAAGAACTGGAATTCTCATTAAAAAATCAAAAATTCATAAACAATATGACATCGCAAATATGGCAGGTTAATTAGAATGAGCGGGTATTTATTTTGTCCCAATAATTAAAATCACATTTAGCTTATTAGGAGATATGCATTCTAACCTGGAAGAGTTTAAATACTTAACGAAAAACACCTGCGTTAATAGAAATAAACTGTACACATTCAAAAGTAGAGCTTTTAGAATTACGAATTATTTACTCTACGAAAAGTACAGAACTCATCAAAAAGAGGCTACGGTCCCTCTCTACAATAATTGCTAAGGGACGGACCATTTGATTCTGTGGGGGGGGGAGTGATAGAAATTGTAAAAAAAAAAAATTGCACAAAGAGAGAGAAAGATAGGGAAAAGCGAAAAAAAACATTTGCAGGCCAAATACAGGGCAAAAAAAAAATTTGCTCGCAAATCATTCTTCCACCCCCACCCCACGATATCAAATGGTCCGTCCCTT
>JAOBYG010060220.1:0-11875 GCA_025403545.1 Epizoanthus stellaris | reverse complement strand
CACCGGGGGGGGGGCCTAATATGTGATGTTTGGTTCGAGTGTGATCAGTGTACAACAGTTTGAGACAGAGAAAGCTGCCCAGCCCCAAACCAAACATAGTTTGGTTATAGCCTAATCAGTGTACAACCGTATCAAGAGCAAGTCCTACTATGGTGTCGTTTGCTTCTATCCTGGATTACAATCAGTGTACAACGGTAAGAACAACTGCGAATTTCTGTAACGATGCGAGGGGGAAACTGCGGGCGGAAAATAGAGGTAAGGGGGGCTTATAACCGGAGATGGGGTATGGTGGGGTGTTAAACACGGGAAGGCTTATAATCAGGATTACGGTATATTGTTTTGTCAGCTTCAATTTATCGATCTGTAAGCTATCTGTCAAACAATTGAATTGCGGAATCCTGTGCTCCAGTTTAATCACTTACCTTTGTTATGGTAACTACTGAAGGTCTATAGACGGATACCCGTGTAGTGAAACGGTTTTGAATCGTCTCAATTTCACACGAGAGGTAGGGGAGGGGGGGGGGAGTTAAATCACAGATCACTTCTGTTTATTGTGTTAGTAACCTGTAATTTAACATTCCATATTCGATTACGTGGCTGTTTGTCGATTTTGTTCTCAAAAAGTGAATTTTCTATCAGAGTAATCTTAGAAAACCTAAACTAAATATTGTTGCAACATAATTTGCCACCAGCTATAGGATGTTCAAGTGAAATGTTTAAGTGTACCTAACCTAACTCTCAGATACTTTGCGGCAATTGAATATTTATAAATACTTGTGTACTGCTCCTGGAACTGGTAAAATTTGTCGTCACGGGAATAAACATGCCCTAGGAAAACTTTGTAAGAACTTTGCCAATTTTTCTACTTAGTAGATTGCTTAACAATGAAAAGACAAAGTTCATGCCCAACATCAGTAGTCATTTTAGTTTAAAATGTTGGTAAATCCTGCAATGAAATGCATGATAATTTTCGTATTTAATGACACTCAAAATGTTTTGTGTATCCAGCAACAGGACGTGTATCTGCAAACATCTGAATTTTATGCCATGAAACAAAGTCGAATCATTGGGTATCCATGTATAGATCTTCAAAGGATGAATTACTTTAGAATACACGTAAACGTTTGTATTATGTTTGAAGAATGAACCATTGGATGTTTGGGGGAAAGGGATGGAATGATCATAGTACAACAAGTTTGCAACTAACCAAGGAAATGTAAATTAATAATATTTTCAGAATTAAATTTTATATTTTATTACGGCCAGATACAATTAAGAACGACCACTCCCTGTCCCCAGTCAAATGATCCATCCTTTAACAGAAATATATAAAGCTGAACTGAATAAATACACTGCCAATTATAAACAGGTTGAAGCTGAATCTTGGAGGGGATATACAGTAAGTAACCCCAAGATGTACAAGGGGAGGGGAGGGGAAAGGTTAATTTTCCCCTCCCCCAAAACTTTTGTCGTATCTCAACATTTAACTTGGAAAAACTATACCCAAGCTTAGATACACCTTTAATATCAAGGGCAGATTTAGGGGTGAGGGTGGGGAACGAAGGGAGCTGCCCCCTGTTTTGTTGTAATTTCACTTGATTTAGGGGGAAACCAAGGGGATTGCACCCCCTTTTGTTGTCATTTCACTTAGTAAAATGCAGCAGGATATTACAATTTTTCCGACGTTGACCCTTTGTCCCTCTTTCTGAATTTTCTGGCTCCGCCCCGAGTATTATTGCTATCTCAATATTTTGTTGATTCACAGTCAGAGAGGCAAAACACATACTGAATTATTTTTACAGAAACTGCTGTTAATAATTATCACTGTTGGCAAGATGACATTGGCTGCTGAATCCAAAGTTGACTTTTGTGAATGCAATTTTGTTATAACGGGGAGAATGTATTGTACATCTCTGGGCTACTGACGGTCTTTAGTGAAGCTGCTTGGACTTGGAAAAATTTGGTTATTTTGTTCTTCAATTTGCAGAGTCGCATAAATTATTATGAAATGTGCTAGCTATAATAATCCTAAGATTGACACCAGAAGACATTTGTTCTATCTTGAGGCTGCAGCTTTCTTCTCCAGCGTATTCATCCATCACCTGTGATAAATATGAAGAATAATGTTCAGCAGTCAGATAACTTGTAAAGATGGGGAGGGAACGGGTGTAAACTGACATAATCGTGGTCAGCACTGTCTGAACCCAATCGTTTTTACTGTTCACTAGCATATATACATTCCTTCTTAGGAGTCTTCATGAGTTTGTTACTGCCTATGGACATCACTTTTACTAGTTTCTAAGAACAGCTATGATACCAGTGATAGTCAAACACATTTACAACAAGAATAATCGTGATAATTAAATTACAGCAACTGCATTACCTAAAAATCTGCCACAACAACAACAACATTACCAATAACTGGAATAAAAAGATGTAGATTTACATTTACAAGCTTATGACAAAAATAACACACTGACTATAAAGAGGAATAAATCACAATTTTGGCTGTTGTCGAATTACCACTCCTGCCCCCATCCGTCAACTACGTATATCTACATGCAAACACACGATGCATGCACACCGATTTTAATTTTGGAATAAATCCACAAGTTTTAGTTCACAATCCCTTCAAAGTTTCTTGCAATACCACAGAATTGTTATCTCGGCTACACACAAACGTACTGTCTGGCTAGCAGTTATGCACATCAGACTCTTCATTGCTGACTATACCTGTGATCACTGCAGAATGATGCTTCCCAACACTTCCACAAGTCATCACCATCCTGCACCATCTGGTCATCTCTTGATCTGTTTACAGGTGATTGTAGACAGTATGTTAATACATAAAATCAAAATAAAATTAACGATTATTGCCCTGATAAGCAAGACTGAAGCAGTGTGTAATTATTTAACAATCGTATTTGTAACATCACTAAAAATATTCAGGTTTAGCTAGCGAAATGCTTTACTAACAATAACATGATTAGTATAATTAAGAAATAGAAAACACTTACGTGTTTTCCATCGAGTTATGGTAACACCAGTGCAAGTTTGGGAGAACAAGAAATAGCTGTGGTAGCACGAGCCGTAGACGAGTGTTTCCACAGCTATTTTGCTTTCTCCCAAACTTGCACAAGTGTTACCATAACTCAATGGAAAACACGGGAAATGTTTTCTATTTTCTTTATTAAATAAAGAGTTATGGTAAACGGCTTTCAACCAATCAGAGCGCGTGTTATATCTAGTTTATTTTATAAACATGTTTAGAGCCTAGTCTGAAGGTGGTATAAGTAAACTCTCATTTTGCTGAACAGCTGGATTCAGATATTTTGTCTTGGAGAGGGATGGGTGGAAATAATAACATGCACAATTTTGCTCACAGCTCTGTCCTGGTCTAGCCTAGTCACTTCAATTGTTAGGCATTTCTTTAATTTTAAAAATGCGTTTACAGTTTTCATACCCTCTATATATATGAAGTGACTGAAATAAAAAGTAAACACACATGAACTGTACCTGGTTTACAAATTAATTCCAGGAGGCTCTACTGTATTACTGACAGCAGATGATTGTTAAACACATCTGTAATGACAACAGTTATTATAATTAGTTTAGAAAGCAACAGATAAAAACCAACAGAAGAAAATTTCAAAGTTGAGGATTCTGTTTATACACCATAAACCCTCCCTTCAACCTTGTGTATTTGTAACGTCCTGCTCTAGCCTAAACAAACACAACTAAAGGAACTTCATCCAACAAGTTGCTCGACTGCCGCCATGATGCATACAACAAGCCTAATGCTCCACACTATGAGTATCCCCCCTTCTAAGTGAGTGCCATTCTTGCAACCAAACAGTGTTTGACACGTGGCTGTCCTAATAAAATCGTTCAGCCAAGATGGTTCTTGTCGACCAGGAAGGTACTTGTGGAGATTCTGGTACAGATGAGGTGTACTCCACATTGTTCACAATTGAATTATCCACAGCCTGCTGTAGTGGCTCAGTCGTACTCCAAATGGTAATCACGTTGTCGATCCTGATTGTGATGAAGTATGAGAGTGTCCAACCACTCCAAATCAACTTCGTAGTTTTCACTTTTGGGCCTCCTGCCTCTGGTGTGCCGTATTTCCTCTCAAGTCACATGGAGGCTCTGTTTGGTGGTGTGATTATCCTTTTTTTTGGGGGGGGGGGTTCTGCTTGAGAGTTTGATCTCGCTGAAGGCGAATGTCAGGGTTGCAAGTAGTTAAAGTGAACAACTTTTCTTTGTCAACACCTCCCAGGTTTTCAGTTTTCCTCCTCGATGTGGTATGTGACCTCGGATAAGACCTTCGCCACTCTCCATGGCCCATACCACCACCCTAGGAAGTTTTTTCTTGGCCTTCTTGCCTTATTTCATTACCACAGGCGATCTCTCACATGGAACAGGATGGAACGGTTGAGCATGACATCTTATGTCATAAATTATGTGCTTTCTGTTTTATCTGACCTTGACCCAGGCTTTCCTTCATCAGTTGTTATGTATCATGTAACTACTGTTTTTGTTGTACAACATACTCAGGGCATCTGGTTCTCTCTCATTGTGTAGTGTCTTTCCGAGAAAGACCAAAGATAAATTGAAAAGTTCTCAACACAACTTTGTAAACTGGAAACACATGCCAGTAATGGTGGGTCAACAATTCGTCACTGCATGTGACATGCATGTGTATACAATACTGTAAAGTACCTCTTGCTAACAATAACAGTGTCAATGAGTCATGGAATAACAGTTGGCAGTGTCTCACTAGCAGACAGCATCAGTAGGTAGACATGTTTCTCTGCCAAACTTCACTCGACTCATTGACACTGTTATTGTAAGCAAGCGGTACTTTTGGAATATAGGCAGACCTATGGTGGCCCACAAGTGTAATGGCACAACCACAAATCCCACGGCACAACCACAAATCCCACGGCACAACCACAAATCCCACGGCACACCCACAAATCCCACGGCACAACCACAAAATCCCATGGCACAACCACCAATCCCATGGCACAACCAAGAAAGGGTGCTGCGGTGGAAGAGAAAAACCCATGGCAAAAGTTAAATTTAAAGTTAATTCATATGATTGCTGCGGTTTGATCATTATTTAAAAATTGCATGAAAGTCAACTCTAATGTATCCTCCTCCTCATCTGTCTATGAGAGTCACTGGACTTGCAGTAGTTTAACTTCTGCCATAGAGTTTTAACATCCGCTGTGGGTTTTCTGCTTCTGCCACAGCTTCCTTTTCTCAACTGCTGGATAGGTGCATATATTATGCAATCTCTTCCCCAGAGCCATCAGGAAAACTGAAGGGCGGGGAAAAGGAGATTGCCTCCGCCGAGAAGTTTAACTTCCGCTGTGGAGTTTTACTTCCACCATGGGTTTTCTGCTTCTCTTCTCAGTTGTGCTGTGGGATTTTGTAGTTGTGCCATGGGATTTGAGGTTGTGCCATGACACTTGTGGGCGACCGTGCAGACCAATCTTGGTGGTGCTCTGATACAAGCTTACATAAGACTGTGACAAGAAATTTGTTCAGTCTCTCGACCTGTCCATCCCCTTGCAGGTGGTAAGGAGTTGTCAGAAGTTTTGCTGTCTTAATCAGGTCACAGAGTCCACTGAAGGCTGCTCGATCTACATTAGCACCATGATCTGAGTGCAAGGTCCATACTAAGTAAAGCACTTTTTCGTGTGGTGCTATTAATAGCTTTTTCTGGTTTTGATAGGGCTAGCTGCATAAGCTATCACACATTCCGTGCCACTCTGTACTTGTGACAAGCTTGCTCCCAATCCATTGTCACTGGCATACATATAGTCAAGGATAAATGAAACACGCAGCAGAGAAAACGCCAGTAACTGGGCACTGATCAAATGGTACTTTAAGGTCAGAAAGGCCTCCTGACATTCTGCTGTCCACCTGCAGTTGCTGCCCTTCTGCTCAATGCAATATAAAAAGTGAAGTAATCTCAGCATAGTTAGGTGGAATGATTGAACTGTGTGAGATTAGAGGGAATAGACTTATTCTTCCATGACTTAGATTTTCTCTAGATCAGTTGAAATGCCATCCCGAGACACAACATGGCCCCCAATCACGGCGGGGCAGGAATACATTTTAAAGCCACACAGAATTCCTTGCGCTGAATTTTCCTTTCCATTGTCTCAAGTGAGAACAAAACAAATCGTGGCAACAAGAAATGCAAATGCTATAAGTCTTCGAACAAAACAACTCCACGGCACGCAAGCAAGCCAACCCATTGTAACTAGGGCCCCTGTTGATAGCAGTTTTGTTTTGTAATACTGAAAGGGCTACGCTATTTAAATAAAGGTATCATCATTAAACAGAAAGCTTCACATTTTGTGTGCAGATTTCAATTATCACGATCTGCACATAAAGAAATACAGGCAGCTTGGACAGTAGTTTCAGAATTAATCTTATGCTTGCCAGGTAGAAATACACGAAAGGTTAATGCTATTCAGTCAGTGCTAGCCATAAGTTCTACATGAAAACAGACCACTGCACTATCCTTCACAAGTGAGGTCTTTCGTGTCGTGTCCAACTCCCGAATTAAGCAGTTGTTTGTCAATAATATTCATCGGCTTGTTGAGCAAGCAATCATTTCTTCCAAGTCACGCTTGCTAATTGAGCAAGCAAAGGATTGTGTGTGGTTTTTAAATACCTAGCAAGGTCAGGAAATATGATGTCACCAGATCACCTGGCCTGGACAATTACCGTATTTTCCGGCGTATAAGTGAACCTCTTAAGACCCGAATTTGACCTACAAAATCAAACTCGACTTATACATGGGTAAAAAAATAACTGCTTACAAATTAGCCAGCAAAATCTGTACTTCACTAAAGTACTGTAGCTGCAAACTACAAAGCTGTGGTCTTTCTAGAAGCTATATACGCATATAAAAAGAACCTCTGAATAGTTTGATGTAGCACAGCATGTAGTAATTCCCTCTAATAACTTCCTGTATTCTATTATTTACAAAGTAATGAATTATTCCATTTAACTGTTACCATGGTATGCACAATGACACTTGATTTATCATTTACTGCTCTTCATATGCTCTTGCCCAACAATTTGGGATTCCAGGTTAGAACACTGCATCACAATGAAAGTTCTGTTAGAAATGTGATCAAATTGGTCAAGGCCGGGAAATTACAGTCAGCGGAAGTAATGTGAGAACCGTAGTCAGAAGATCTTTGTAATTGTTATAGATTTCAAAATTAGAGACGACATGTTCACAAACTTGCCATAATTGTCTGAGATTGAACCAGAGGAAAAAAAATGAACAACCATCATTTGAATTCATCATTCTGATATTTGGAAAGGACATTAGTTTGCAGTTATTTTCTATTTCATGATTTGTTATTCTGAGCAAGTTTTCTAAACTTGCCCACCATCTTGAACTTGTTCAATTAAGTTTCAAAGATTTGGCCAAAACTTCGACACACTTTTTTGAAAACTACAACAAAGATCTGAGTACAGTTCGCACATCACTTCCATTGACTGTAAAACATGTAAATATAAATTTGATCAAGAGAAACTTGTTATGTTGCGTGAGTTGTAAAGTGCATTCTTCCATGATCCAGCTCACATGGTGAGTCACATGGCATGAAGGAATTTTCATTGGCTCTCTTAATTGACATAATTGACGTATGCCTGTTCCTATGGCAGACATGCCTACATGTACTTTAATATTCACAATTTGAATCCGGTTTCACACCTAAGCTATTTTGACTTATAATAATAAAATTATAGTAATACTAAACTATAAAAAGGCAAAAAAGAATCCCATTGATTACATTGAACTGCTTTATATTGCGGTATCAGTACTACATATATCTTATGCCTTCCAAATGCACCAAGTACACTGCGAAATTCAAACTGCAAGTCATCAGGTCTGTCAAAAAGTCTGATAACTTTGCGGCTGCTCGTGAATTTGGAGTCAACGAGAAGCTTGTAAGAGATTGGAGATGCCATATAGAAAAGCTGAAGTTCTTGCCGAGGTACAAGTGTGCTGACATAGGGAAGAAATGCCAACAGCCAGAGTTGGAGGAAGACCTAAGGAAATGGATCGAAGAAAATCCGAGCAGTGGGTATATTATCACAAGAAACTTGATCCGGCTCATGCCAAAGTCTTGCCAAAACAACAAAACATCTGATCATAAACTTTCTTGGGACAAACAGCTCGTGTACCAGATTTCTAAAGTGCAATGACCTCGTCTGCCAGCTAAAATTGCCCAGAAGCTTCCAGAAGATTTGGAGGAAAAGATAGTGAATTTCCAGTTTATTTTAGGAGCAAACAAATGGTGAGAAAGAAATGACAATAGTAGCTTCATCGTTTACATTTGTCAATTGTTTTTCATTTGTTCCTAACTTTATTTGTGTTTACTTCGTCAGCATTGACATTTAAGGATAATGAAATTTGGGGTTGACTAATACACCGGTTATTTAAAAAGTTCTTGATTTTGACTTCAAAATGGGGTCAACTTATACACCGGAAAATATGGTACCTTGTCAGCCAATAATTTGCCTTTCTTGGAATTAATTTCCAACCAGTGTTCATCCATAAGTTTAATTTATGACGTCATCTAGATACACCAAACCATCAGACCAGCACAAGTATTTCAACACGAGGTGCATGGCCCGCATGAAACATGCTGGAGCATTTCTTAGCCCAAAGCTCAATCGTTGAAATTGGTAGAGACCATCTGGGGTTGCAAATGTTGTTCTCTCCCTGTCTACTTCTACTACATCCATTTGCCACTAACCACTGAGTAGATCAATGTGGGAGAACCATTTGACCCTGGCTAGGCTATCATGGATTTCATCGCATCGAGGTAATGGGTACAGGTTGCATTTTGACAACCGAGTTTAAGGTTCGATGGTCTACACAGAACCACTGGCTTCCATCATGCCAACTGTATATCGCATGGACCCATGGATTTGGGTCATGCAAAAGGATTGCAACACCAGGTCAGCAAGCTCAATTAAAGGGCCTCCCTACAGAGTCCCAACACATAAGAGGGAGGAAATGCATCACCAAGTCACAAAAATACTGGAAGCTGGGGTAATTGAACAGTCAAGAGTCTCCATGGTCCTCCCCTCCCGACAGACAGTACTGCTAGTGGCCAAGCCAGTGTGGTAAAAACTTCGTGATGGTACTGTATCTCTTCTTGGGGGACTAATATAATTATTATTAACTGGGCACAATTTAGCTATGGCAGTACATGGTTTCTCCACATTTTCTTGCTGCACAACATTGCACACCATAGTATCTGGCATATCCTTTTTCTGGAGTCTGCCTACGGAAGCAGAGACAACCTGGTAGCACATGTTATTCTAGCTTTTTGTACAGTTCCCTCCACTTCCTCCAGCAGCTGAAGGCTCCCAGTGCCACTGCAACAATAGATTCTAAGTGGTTTGTTTGAGGGGTTAAAGATTCACACAGGTACACAACCATTCTTGACTCTTACAACAGTAAGTAACACTCTCACTGCATATCTTTCCTCAAATCTCTCCTGTTTCCAACACTCATGCCACATTTTTGATGGCACTGTTCTCCTGCACTCTACATGATATGTCTGCCACCATGTTAGGCGACAGAGTAACTGTCTCAGCCACCCTAACCCTACACACTTGATTCAAGCTCTTTCTCCCTGGCCAGTGCACACTGTTTCAGTTTCAAAATTCAGTACACATTTGTGGGCCTTGAAAAACTCAACCCCAACTACATTTAAAATCTCCTGGGCCAGGCCTCTGCAGACAGATATACCCTGTACTGTGCTTTTAATTCCCTGAGCAGAATTTCTACCCGAACTTCCCTCATAATGACTAGTGGCAAATTAAAATCACGACTTGGGAATTCGAAATCCCTCTTGAAATGGCTAAAACTTACACAGTTGTAACATGGTCTTGATATTCGATTTCCAGCTGAGCGACAGCTCCTTCCATCCCCCATTGCGATTGTAGCAAATTTATTAGCCTTTGCAGAATCTCAGCTTATTGCCGAAACAGTTCCTTTGCCCAATCTGGTGGTTCCTTTGTTGTCATACATGTACCTTGCTGCTGTGACTGTTTCTGCTTGCAAGTCTCGATTAACTGTTATAGTTACAGGTGATTCACGCTGCAATGATGCAACCACTCGAGTAGTTTCTCTTTCCAGAACTTTCCTATTTGTTTGTAACTGTTGAGCAGTAGTTAATGCCTTATTCAATGTTTGTGGACCCAGGTCCACAAACGTTTCTCTCAAGCCGATTGGACTGAGCGCATTAATTAAGAAATCTTGTGCCATTCGATTGCAAATTTATGATGGGTCTCAGGGGTAAGTTAGGTCAACCAAGCAAGAAGTGTCACATAAAAACTGGTGTAAGTTATCTTATTTTCCCTGTATTTTTACATGAAGTGTTAATATGTGTACTTGCCGAGACTTCTTTGGGTAACATCCGTTGGTAAGGGCCTGTTCAACTGTCACTCAGGTGGCAGTTTTGTCAGTGTTTAGACCATAGCATTAGTTTGTTCAGTCAGCCCATTCAAATATACTTGCAGGACTTGTAAGCAAATATGCTTTAAAATTTCCTGAGCCAGGCAAGGCAGCTCTCTCCTGGTACGGTGGCAAAACCTTCTGGTTTAATCCAGAGCAGATAGTCGTGGTTGGTTAAAGCAGTTGTACCAGTTGCAAATCATTGTTGTGAGCAAGTTTAATGCTTCCAGCAGGTACATTTATTCCAACATTACCTTCACAAATTCTTCCATTACAACTTCACTGCTGCCACCACTTTTAATATCCTGCTCTAGCCTAAACTAATGCAACTAAACAAAACGCAATCATCAAATTGCTCGACCACTACCACAATGCATATGATAAGGCTAATTCACAAGCATGACTAAGTTTTCATACCCTCTTTGCTAGGCATCAGTTTAAAAATAATACAAGTGATTTGAACTTCAAAGTCAATACACATGAACTGTACCTGTCCAGTGGCCTCCACTGTGTTACTGACAGCAGATGATTGTTAAACACATCTGTAATACGAAGTGTCATCACAGTTAAGTTCAGAAAGCAATAGAAGTGAGAATATAATTAATGCTAAAATCTGATAGAAGAGAAGTCTGTTTGGACACCACAAAACCCCCTTCAACCTTGTACATTGACATGCAATCAATGACACATGCGTTTTTGTTCTTCAAGGTCTGGCAACCTCAAACCAGAATTGTTACCTCAGCTACAGACAACAAATTTGGTCTGACTAGCAGTTGTACACATGAAAAGCTTGATCATAGTAAGTCTTCACTACATTGTACCTTGCAACATCATGATCTGTTTAAACACTGTTTGAAATACTAAAACAAAATAAAATTATTGGCCATTGTCCTGATAAACAAGACAATACACTGAAGAAGTGCATAAATGTTGAACAGTTTTATAACGTCGCCAAAATCAGATTAACCCTCTCAGCCCCAAATACGACATATGTCGTATTCTCTGCATACCCACTTTTTACCCAAATTACTCAAAAATAAAAATAACTGGGAAAATCTTACTTACCATGACCGATTGCTGCAGCTGGACAGGCTACTTAAACACATCTGGCATGCCTGGCCTTTTGAAGCAATATTTTGGAAGATACTTGACAACTTTTTCCAGTTTCGTTTTTGCACTTGGCAAACATTTAATTCAAATATAGAAATAAATAGTCATTTGATTGTTCAAGTTAAGGAGGTAGTGTTTCTGGGAGTAATCTTGGACGAGCATATGTCTTGGAAACCACACATTTCGCATGTTACTAGTAAAATCTCCAAGTCTGTAGGAATTATATTTAAAGCAAGTTTTTGCCTTTTTAAGTCA
>JAOBYG010060109.1:0-11875 GCA_025403545.1 Epizoanthus stellaris | reverse complement strand
AGTAAGGACTAAGGACTAAAGCAGTAAGGACTAAGGACTAAAGCAGTAAGGACTAAGGACTAAGTAAGGACTAAGGACTAAAGCAGTAAGGACTAAGGACTAAAGCAGTAAGGACTAAGGACTAAGTAAGGACTAAGGATTAAAGCAGTAAGGACTAAGGACTAAGTAAGGACTAAGGATTAAAGCAGTAAGGTCTAAGGACTAAAGCAGTAAGGACTAAGTAAGGACTAAGGACTAAAGCAGCAAATAACACGACGAAGAGCTACAATACAGAGAAAGGTACAAACAGCAACCATTGGAACTGGATGAGTTGGTCCATTTGCTAGACTACGAGTAGTCCCTATTTTTCCCTCTGGGGAGAGTTTTTCCAGTTTTCATGCGCCTGCTCGTTTCGTACCGCTCGACGATCTCAAGAGGAAAAATAGGGACTACTCGTAGTCTGTCCATCTGCTTACTGCCAGACTTGACTTCATTTGTTCTGTGACCACAGGAGTCACATGTTGTTGCCATGATGACCACTTCCTTGAAGTGCGGAATAGCTACACTTGTCAAGGAGCAAAACAGGTAAGTATATTAAATTAAACATATATCTCTGTGATGACTTAGGTTTTGCTTTAAATGTATTTAAGCTACCACTATCAAGATATACAACTTATAATGCTACAGAAGGAATGTCAAAGGAACGGCTGCCAAGTAATCGAAGTGTTAATGAACCAGTGTACCTAAACCCAAACAAACCCTACCCCCAATCCTACACCTAACCCTAACCTAAATCCTAATCCTAATTCTACCCTCTGGGGAGGAGTAAAGGTTGGGTACTCTCGTCCATTCTCACATGGATTATATACCAAACAGCTGCATTAAAAAGAAAATGAAGATATACAAGTTGTTAGGTTACAAATATATACTATCTAAAATAAAAAATTGAAAAACTGGAAAGAGGAGAAAAATATACAAATTCAATATACAGGTTACTAGGTTAAAAATATGAACTATCTAAAATCAAGCTGTTTCAAGTTGTTGCTTAGCTGTAGTGGTTAAAATCTTCTTTAGACATAATGAAACGGATTTTAAATCGGTGTTTGTCCAGAGTTCTGCTGGCAGTTCTCACTATTTAACATACATGCCATTTAGTATAAACAGCATACATTATAGTAACTTCTCAAGTCAATCTACTGTGTAATAGTTCCATCTATTTACGAGACTGTAGGCAGACTCTTAGTATAATTTGTTATATCGCCCATTGGTGACCAGTTGAAGTTTAAGTATAACATCCATTATGGCTACTAAGTGGTTTGATGATCTCATCTGTTACAGCTACTATGTGCAGTTTGGTGATTTAACTTGATTCTCCATTTATGCTTCACTCTACTTGACCAAGAAGTAACACCGCTAGCAGTCAATGATTATGTTTCAGAAATCTGGGGTTCAACAGTATACTAATAACATGTTGTTATTTGTAGAAGATACAGACAATTTTCATGCGTGTCTCCACAGGGAAATTACAGTTCGGACAGTTATTGTGGAATGTCAGCACCTGTAGTAAGATACAAGGAAAGAACAAAACTATTTCAGAAACTACACGAGTAGTATAGAGTGAGCAATTGGTGCCAGACTTTTAATTCGCAATCCTAGTATGCAATTACATTTGTGTAAAATAATCCACAAGCTAATTTACATACATGGGTTGTAGATTTGCCTAAAATAATCTACAAGCTAATTTACATAAATGATCCGCATTCATTTATATAAAAAGCTGGTGCAACTGATTTGCACAAAAAATCTGCAAGAATGGTGAATGGTGTGAAAGCTCATTTCCAAAACCGGTTAGAACCGGTTTTATTGGATTTCCATAAAATCTGATGCAATTTGTAGGATCTGATGCAATCTATACTATTTCACAACCGTACAGTTATGTTGAGATTGGAATAAACTGACATGCTTTATTCCAGAACAGTAAAGCTATGACATATCTTACTGCTGCCAAGCAAAGCGAGGCAGCGGCACTAATTTTGAATGCTGCAAAAAATTGAGATGCAAGCAATAGGATCTTTGTTTGTCTGTAACTTTACCACTGTCCCAGGGGGTCTTTGTGTGCCAACTATTCAAGATCGTGGCAAGCAGATGGAACAGCGATTATTAAGCCTGGTTTCCATACAACTGTAACTGCCAGAAAAATGAACCGAAAATGTAATGGAAACACTTGTTCCTTGCAACTGCGGCAGTCTGTGACACACTGCTTGCACTGCCATAAACGTTGAATTCAGTTCAACTCTTCAGGCAGTCACAGCACTGCAGACAGTTGAACAACAGTTTTCTATTTACCAGTCATTCTCCACTTCCAATTTTGCTGAGTGTGACATGTTTGCATACAAAAATCATGGAATGAGTAAGAAGTACACATGCGGGTCCACATGATTGCCCTGGGGTAGTTTGCTATGATCACTCACTGACACTGCCGACATATGGATACACTTTGCCTGTGGTGTATGCAGCATGTTTATGATACCTGCCGCGGCCACTGATGCAGCACTCTCTGTGGCACCTTTACAGCATTCATGAGATAATAGTACTGTGTCTAGGCAATGCAAACCAACTGAATTCAGCCTATCTGCCCAACCTGGAAAGCAACTCGCTCACTGTTGTTGATCTTCAGTTTCTCAGACAAGAACTGATTCTCTATTTACTTTTCAAAAGGTGGCGTCCTTGATGGAAATAAAGTGCAAGCAAACATATCTGGAGAAGAATACGATTTACTGCTTTGGTCAGCTCTGTAAACTGAGCTGTTAACCTCTTCAAGCCTAAATTATTTTCAGTTATTTCTTTAAAATTCAAGTGACCATAGCTTCTTTTTGCATAAAGTAGAACTAATGTAAAATCAGACTGACTCTCCCCCATGACCGAAAGGACAGTGGGCTCAAGTTACAGGAATTGCATCATTCACGCCATTTCATTTCATTTTGAGGCATTTTGGTTCATTCATTGGAACTGTCGATTACTACTAGTTGTTTGTGCACGCCAAGTTTGCTTCAATACGAGTTCGACTTTGTTCATCTTTCAAGCTTTTTGTGTTCACTGCAGGCAAGTTGTTTGCAAGATTGCTTCAATAATAGTTCAACTTCGTATCAAGTTTCTTGTCTTCACTTTCAATGGCAAACAGACGGTCCGTTACTTCTTCAGATTTCTCAGTGGGTGAGATCAGATCAGAAATGAGTCAAGTGCGAAATCTATTCCATATATGGACATGCACTTCATATATAGAGTTCTTCACATGCAGAACTACACGTACGTACGGGACGTACAAAGTGCTGGTGGATGCTGACATATGTGGTACAGCGCAAGCACTGTCCACAAACATATGATCCAAATTTCCAAACATGAAATTTAAAAAACTGTGATTTTTGACCCCGAATCTTCACTAAAACCTTAAATACCTTATTATAGGAAATTGATGCTGCTAGAAATTAACATCAATGAAATTAACACAATTTGAAGGGCTAAATAGTTTCAATTCAGAGAAAATTAACGCGAAAATTAACATAAAAATACCAAGTTAAGGAAATTAACGTGAAAAGACAAGACGAACACTCTTGCTTGTGACAAAGTGAACTCGTTTTTATTTTCAATAACAACAAAATACCGTAATATAACAAATTGACGTCCACCACCTCAGCAAGTCACGCCAGTCTAAACGTATAGGTTAAGGTTAAGTGTGTCAAGCAAAACATGCTGCAACGGCTTCTTTTAAATGTTTCTTATATTGGAGAGTTTCGATAAATTTGGTAAAAATAAAGAAAATTAACATCGCTAAAATTAACGCTCCACAAAATTAACGTCGCTAAAATTAAAGTTCCACGAAATTAATGCCCCATAAAACTGACACGAATTTTTAATAATCGTGTTAATTTCATGGAGCGTTAATTCCAATAATAAGGTAACTTTTGTTCAAGGGTTTGTAATTTGGTCCTCCGATGCATTCAAGAAAAGGAAGATTTTTTCAGCTTAGAAACAGATTTCAATATTTGCCATATGAATATCTAAAGAGTGGTTTTGATCCGGGTCAGGACTCGACTTTGAAACCTTGAATCTATGAGCAAGTGTAGAAGTGTGAGAGAGTCCTTTAAAGGGTCTGAGCCAGAATGTGTCCACTGGGCTTTCTACCCAATGCTAAAAGAGTGCAGTAATATAAATTCTGCCACTAAAACTGAGTCTACAAAATCGCCCTTTACATGTAACTCAGAAGAGTCACGTACCAGTACAAAAATGTTTTTGTAATTTTTTTAAATTTGTGATCATGATTTGGTTTCAAAGTGGTAACTTATCAGCCATACAAAAGTTTACAGTTTTTAATTCTATAGAAAATTCTAAGGCTGTGCCTGACTCTAAATGGATGACATTCACACATGCCAGAATCAACACAGATAGAGACACATACACAGTCTTAATGGCTGGACACAAGCAAACAGACAAACAATCATACTGGATGGATACAGACAGGCAGCCATACAGGATGGACACAGACTGCCTGCAAACAGACAGCCGCACAGGATAGACACAGACTCCTTGTAGACAGAGAGCCGCACAGGATGGACACAGACTGCCTGCAGACAGACAGCCGCACAGGATGGACACAGACTCCTTGTAGACAGAGAGCCGCACAGGATGGACACAGACTGCCTGCAGACAGACAGCCGTACAGGATAGACACAGACTGCCTGCAGACAGACAGCCGTACAGGATAGACACAGACTGCTTGTAGACAGAGAGCCACACAGGATGGACACAGACTGCCTGCAGACAGACTGCCGTACAGGATAGATACAGACTGCCTGCAGACAGACAGCTGTATTGGATGGACACAGACTGCTTGTAGACAGAGAGCCATACAGGATGGACACAGACTGCCTGCAAACAGACAGCCGTACAGGATAGACACAGACTCCTTGTAGACAGAGAGCCACACAGGATAGACACAGACTGCCTGCAGACAGACAGCCGTACAGGATAGACACAGACTGCCTGCAGACAGACAGCTGTATTGGATGGACACAGACTCCTTGTAGACAGAGAGCCGCACAGGATGGACACAGACTGCCTGCAGACAGACAGCCGAACTGGATGGACACAGACTGCCTGCAGACAGACAGCCGTACAGGATAGACACAGACTGCCTGCAGACAGACAGCCGAACTGGATGGACACAGACTGCCTGCAGACAGACAGCTGTATTGGATGGACACAAGTAGGTACACCTGTCGCGATATTCCACTGAATAAAGCCATACACAATATAACTCAAAATAGATGCTGGTTCTTCAGCTAGTTTTCAAGTCACATTTTGGAGAAACATTTTCGTAAAAATCACATGCTCTACATGACATCATACTGAGACCCACATGCAGGTTATCGTAGTCCAAAAGCACTAATACACACAATCATAATATATAGATACAAACTGGTGATACGGGATGGCCACAGACAGACTATCATACTGGATGGATACACAGAAAAGTTTTATTGTGTAATAAATGTACCTAGCACCACAACAGGGATCATGAGGTGGTGCTTGATAGCTTCTTAGTATCAATATCAGGTGAGTACAACAACATTTGAGGGGTACATCAAATCACATTTCTTACCTCATCTTTCATGTTCTCAGGCTTGTTGTCATCATTAACACATAACTGGACAGCCTCTGAAAACAAATAGTACACATATGTCAGATAAATCAATATTACATGCATGCATGTATGTCAGATAGATCATTATGTACATGTATACAAAATGAAACAGAGACTAAAGACCATCATAAATCAAAATATGATTTATGTAGACCAGTGACAGAGTACAAATGGCAAGAGATTAAGTAACTCGAGGTGCTAAGCAGGAATGAGGAAAGGAATGTTAAATACATGTGAATAAGTTATTTGAATGAGTGGAGTTCGTTGGAAGCTTCCAGTCCCTCAGTTTTAGAAGGTGTTAATTTCTCGATGTAATATGCTTCCAAAACAGAAGCTGTGAGTCCAAATTGTCAGGCAGGCACTTCTGGATTTTGTACACAAATACATGTCATGTAAAATCAATATAATTATTACATACATGTATGTCAAATAAATCAATATTATGTACATGTATGTCATTTAAATCAATATACTACATACATGTATGTCACATAAATCAATATTATGTACATGTATGTCATTTAAATCAATATTAGATACATGTATGTCAGATAAATCAATATTACGTACACGTATGTAACATAAATCAATATTACATATACCTACGTCAGACCCTATAAACATCAGTATATAGCTACGTGTGGAACATTGCCCAGTCGTGCATACTACATTCACACATACCCAGACCAAGAGGAACTTTAGCCTAGTGGTTAGTGTGTCTGACTTAAGACCAAAATATTGAGGGTTTGATCCTGGCCGCTGGCACTCGTATCGTGTAATGTCCTTGGGCAAGACATTTTCTCTCACAGTGCTTAATATCTCCACCCAGGTGTACAAATGAGGTACCTGACAAATTGTTGGGGGCCAAACCTGACAAAATGCTGGGGGGTAACCCTGCGACGGACTTGCATCCCATCCAGGGGGGTGTAATACTCTCAGTCACTTTATGCTACAGAAACCGGAGTTAAACACCAGCTCTGATGAGCCAATTTGGCTTCTCCAATCCTTGATTGGAGCAGACTTTACTTTACTTTACTTAATTCCTTTTGGTTTGGTTAAATGTACAAATGAACGATGTACAGCTGTACTATGTACGGAACTGCGACTGTACTGTGCACGATTGTACAATGTCAAAGACAACCTCTTCTTAAACAGCTGTACACCAACTCACTGACCTTGGTATTGCAAGCAATCTGCAAGCGGATGATGCAGAATTATAAACTTATATATAGGTCTCGTCAGTATTCTCAGGTTAAAATTCTGCCAATTTAATACAATGCTACTTCAGACACTAAAACAATGACAAAAAACCACGCAACAATTTTAGAGCACTAAAATCTGTTTGCAAATTATTTCAACCTCTAAAGCACAATCATGTTTATATCACAAATAGTTTAGTATTTACCACATTTATTTATTTTATTATTTATTTCGTTGGTTTTCACAACATCAGGAGATGCAAGCCAACAATGAATTACTGCGATTGATCAACTACAAGTTGATACAAGTTCTTCACCGTGAAGGTGGAACATTTTTGCTGATATTTCGAGTGCTAGCCCTTCATCAGAGCAAAAGAATGGAAGCAAAAATGAATTAGTATTTGCAAACATACAAGAAAATAGGACAGGGGTGTTATGACAAAACAACGTTTCCACTGACAAGGGCTGACACTGAACTGAGTTGAATCATGCCATGTACAAACTGGTTTCCATAATATTGGTCCTGATGCACTGCTTCTTAAAATTTTAAAACGCAACAGCTAGTCAGTGCACACACTTCAACTTACAAGGGAAGCTGTTGTAAAGATGTACACAGCCACTAAATTGGTTGATGCAATATCCAAGGCTCACCTACCAAATTACAGCAATCAGTCTGGTTCTTGCCTGACACTATTTTTGCCAAAGATGATGGGAAACAGATACAATTAACAACACTTAGTCATCTCCCCTGTCTCCTATTTCAAGTTTGTTCAAGCAATTCGGGAACTGTCACTGACGAAAATCTGAACTTAACAGGATTTTACACATAGTGAACTGGTGATTGTCTCTCTGTCTGTTCTCACTTCAAGCTAATAGCTAACTGTTCAACACTAACCTTTTGTTTTGGCACTAAGTCATTTAATCTTCGATTTTAAATGCTGAACAACTCTTTAAGCCTCGGAAGCTAAAAGTATTTGTGACACCATTACAACTGTATGACCATCGACCTGAAGGGCTCTATGTTCTAATACACACAAGAGTCTGTGGAACGACCTTTAGTAACAAGAAAGGTATAATGATCTCAAACGCTTCTTACAAATTATATCATTCAATAATTATTATTATTAATTATTGTCTTAGTCATGGAAATTGAGAGTATTTTATCCCTAATTATATATATATATTTTTTCAAATCATCCGCATTACGATTATGAAAACATATTATTTGTTTTCTACAAAACTGAGGAAGTTCTAGAAATGTATATATACTGTAAATGGTTAAATAGAATTGTGGAATTGTTAAATAGTCGTTGCATGTAAAAGGCATGCATCCAAACTTTTCAACTAAATATTCAAATACTTGGACAAATCAACCTGTTATTTCAGTCAATAAAATGAATTTCGACAATCCCCAGATTACTACTGGAACTAAGAAGGTAAAAATCGCTGATCAGGAAGTAAATTATTATAGTTCTACAACAATGACAAAAATATCAAAATTTGGAAGAAAATTGAAATGAAAACATTTGACATAATCAGTTCCTTTCCCAATCTAAATGTGTGTAAATGTAACTGTCATGCCATACCAATAGGTAGGCCGGAAGGATATCCTCTGCCACAGAGATTTGGGAGTTCACGATCATGGTGATCTCTGGCCATTTGCAAAACGCACGCACATGTATCATTTCATGACTATGGCTACATAAGATCCAATGCTGCTCTATGGAGTGGTACATGTATAACCATATCGTATTGTCACAATAAACCACAGCTAAACTTTAGCAATAGTGCTTCATACAGGCCTTGAAACAAACTAGCTCAACATAAACCACCATAATCTCTTATTGACTTGTCCACGTACACAATACATAATCTCATTTGAGTACATTTGTTCCACTGGCTCCAGTAGAACCAGCGGGACTTGGGCCCAGTCCAGTGAGAAACTACTTCTTTATCCTCAGATCTGATTCTGCCAGATCTTCTGGTCTGCACAAGTAGTCGGGGACCACAAGTTTGTTAGTGCTTTGCACTATTAAGTGGCACCCTCTTTAAATAAAGTCTTTATTATTATTATTATTATTACAACACTGGCTGCCGAGCTAACATTCGAATAGTACTGATTCGGTTGAGGACTGGCACTGTTTCTGCATTCATGCAATCTAGGCCCTTCTTCAATGTCAAAATCCCTAACTGTGCGAGTCTCAAAGGCCTTCCAGACAAGCCATGAACACTCCTACAGTATGTGGGAGAATAGGTCATTCCAAGTCACTGCAATAATTGACAAATACCTCAGCAGACCTGCCACAAAAAGCTAACAAAAGAACATAAATTTCCAAATTGTTCAATTCTTGGCCACTATACTCAGGGGTGACAGTTCCAGGTTTAGTGTGATGGTACAACTTTTATCATTGATGGCAGCTTTTCCAACCATGCACTTCTCTTGATCAACAGGCTGTGATAGTCAATTCTAGCAAGCTCCACTCACCATGGGTCCACATGGGTGGACTGTAATAATCAGGAGTGGGAACTTGTAACAAGTAAAAGTAACACAAATACAATAGCCCACTTTCGATATATTAAAATTCAGAGACACCATTACGAGGCTCTGGGGAATAAACCACAAACCCCATCGTCTATTGTTTCAGGTTGAATTTTAATATATCGAAAGTGGGCTATTCGCCACTCTAGAAACTACAAAAGGACTGTGACCCGTCCACCCAAACGATCCCAAAAAGCAATGCTGCAAATGCTAATTTGGCATAAAAGAACAAAACAGAATCATTAGCCTGTACGAATTATGATGTGATTCACACAATGCATTTCCTAATTCCATTGTTTCTTAGATGAGATAGAGTAACACGTATTGTGCCGAAACAATAGCTTGCAAAACACTCTTGATGATATATTGTGCAATACACTTGTTGGAGCATTGTTTTCTGGGTTTGTTTGGGTGGACGGGTCCCAGTCCTTTTGTCGTTTCTGGAGTGGCGAATTGTAGCTTCATATAGAACTCTTCGGTACAAAATAATAGATTCAAAATGTGACTTCAATATGAGTGCACATGCAAGCTGTTGATCAACAATGGCTACATCACATCATTAGATCTCCCTTCTCAGAGTTCTCGTGGTGAAGTAGATACAATTCAGTTTAAATGCAAACACTAAAGTCTGGAACCCATCATGTCCAATATCCAATCTATAGCAATAATTATTGTGATATGAAATGAATAACTGTTCTTCTTAAATGTCACTTTAAGACAAAACAAAGTCCTTGAACTTTGCTGGCAATATTTTCATTCTTGCAGATCTCCTTAGAGAGCTGTCACTACGTTGATCCATCGGTTGGGCTAGACGTTCAACAGGTGCCTTGCTGGCAGGTTGGCTGTTGTTGTCTGTATTTGGTTTGGTTGTCGGCAAGATTTGAGGTTCACGTGTCTTGAGTAGGTCACGTCGATTTCATTGTACTCTTGGCCATTTGGTACAGTGGCCCACAAAGGTCACAGCACAACTGACAAAGTCATGACACAACCACAAATCCCACGGCACAACCACCAATCCCACAGCACAACCACCAACCCCACAGCACAACTGAAAAAGTCACAGTAGCTGCGGCAGAAGCAGAACACCTGCGGCTGAAGTTAACTCCATGGCAGAAGATAAACTTCTTGGTGGAACCAATCTCATTTTTCCACGATTGCAGCAATTGCATAATATATGCACCTATCCTATAATTTTACCACAACCATCCACAAAACAATAGTCACCAATTGCATACATCCATTTGTGCACTGTTTACTGGATTGTAAGAAACCAGAAGTTCCTGAGAACGAGATGCATTGTGGGAATTGAGCAATTGGTCTATTAATGCCTCTTTAAACATTCCAATATGATCACAAACTTGTCAATTCTGTTCAGCCATTCCAGATTATCCTGGTTCATTGTGCTAGTTCTGGTATTCAGCAACATCTGCTACATTTTCAGGAGCAACTTGGAGCAATACACCACATGTACAATGCACAAACACCACATGCTACATTCCTTCAGTTTCAAAAGTTACCGCACCGTTTCAACCTTAGCATGGTTTCATAAATCGGTAATATAAAATATCTTTGCAGTAGCTCTGCTAACCTATTTACAGAGAATTAATGTTAAGTTGTTAATGATCCCTAATATCTCTTTTAAAAATATAGCAATAAAACTGCAGGAAAGGTATTTTTTTAACTTCTAATACACTTGTAACCAGATGCACTGCCAAGCAAAAAGGCGGACACACATTTACCTTCAGAAGTTCTCATCTCATTGATTTCACTGTTTGGTTGAGCATCATCGGCTGGAAGAATTCCAAGTTCGGCATCTTGGCTGAGCGTCCTGGTATACAGCTCCACTTTCATACTTGGATCTTCATCTGGTGCATATGGGTTCTCGATAATGCTGTTACCAGCAGGATCATTTAGTACAAATGTGAATGGCATCTGGGCTTTTTGACATCTTTTTAGCTTTTCTATGACCTCATCAATCTTGACAGCAGCCTCAGGTGCAGTAATCTAACAGACAACATGCAACATAACTCCCTGTATTTTCAGGTTGTCATTATAAGTAACATTAATTATGCCCCATAATTTGTCTGAGAGCCGAATTTATATCTAGACCAATCATCGATCTGAATTGAGAGGTTAACAAATTCGTTTTGATTTGCTGTTTGAGTCCAAGTAAATAATTGGGGCCAGATTTTCTGATTTGTCCAGCTTCAAAGCAATGCTTTGGTGGAAATTGCCAGGAATGAACGGCTATTCACTTTTCCCATCCCAACCAGTGAAATTTGGCAAGAATGTGCTAGAACGCTAGTTGCATTTAAATTGCCACTAATGATAAGCTTCCCTTGATGATGGTACAGGTTTTGTTACTTAACAACTAAATAGACACAAAATGGTTGTATGAAGTTTGAAATTACCTTAACCCTATCTGGGCTGGGCTTTTTTTGTTGTCAGGAAGACTGT
>JAOBYG010059998.1:0-11875 GCA_025403545.1 Epizoanthus stellaris | reverse complement strand
CAAAAATAGAGCATAATTCTTTGCACTTTTGCTTTGAAACAGGAATGAAACACAAAAGGGTTGTATTATATTTACATGCATTTATTTAGTACTTTAATTTGAAAGTTCTGAGATAATGCCGGAAGGATTTTTGTGTTGTCAAGTATTACTGTATGTCATGTATTTCTGTTTCAGATGCGGCAAAGTCGGAATGAAAACACAAAAAAACTTGTCTTTCAATGATAGTACAAAGTTTCTAAAGGTTTATGTTTACCCTTTTTGGAAAGTATAAAGCATATTTTAATCTGGGTTTTCAACAGAGCTACTGTACATGTAAGGCTCTTGTATATTCTGCAACTACGGCCTCTGTGAGAAACTGCCGTGAACTGGAAAATGTTGAGAAAGTGCATCTGCAAAGAAAGATACATTTGGATTTGAGTTTGAGAATCATGCTTACTTATTAACTACAAATGTTGAATGACTTTACTGTCATACAAATTTATTCTAACAAAACATCCAGTCATATAAATCGTCACCAATTGCTTTCCTGTACATGTACGTGTTCATACTGTTTTGCCAACATAGCAGTGTCCAACTGTTATGAATTCATGAAGAAAATAGTTCTCAATCACTTGGCCAGTTTGATTCATGTACTAAAACAATCATTACAAGTCGGCTTAACAAAGTTCTATTACTATAGGAGAGAACTATAGGGCTGGTCTAGATACAATCAAACCAAGAAACTGAATCACAAACAGGAATCCAAATATTTGAAACAACGAGCAACACTGACCTTGGCCACCAAATTGCCAATTGATCGTTCCTTCACTCACATTGAAATTTGAGAAAAGCATTGGCAGCTCACTGCCGACTCCACTGTAGTCTATAGCTCCAACTAGTAAGTTGTTATTATTATTATTATTATTATTAGCGTATGCCAGAGTGCCCCTTATTGATAGTAAATGCTGGTTCATTTTATACTTTTTCGAAATCTTTTGCGGCTGTAGTTACGTTCGATGCTTAACTTCTGCCTCTGCTCTTTGTCCACCTTTTCTCTGACTCAAACATGTTGTTGAACATGCACTGTTGTTCTATATAATTAGTATACATATGGTGCGACCAAGATATTTACAGATGTTCCATAATATTGTTATCAGTTCCACATCCTCAGCTGTAGATGAACATTTCATCAAATATAACAAATAACACAACTCTGCCAGTGTCAGAGAAGCACTGAAGGTTCCAAAATGCTCAAGTACACCTGTTACATTTGGTCCCAGACACTTTGACATGTCTCATCTCATACAAACTGTACCTGGGTTTGTCACATGTGCCGATTGTGTTACATGTGCCCTCAAAGCACAGTGACCCCCATTTTTCTTTTCAAAGATAAGTTTCTTTATCAATTATCTACTTTTGGACCAAAAATTAAAAAAATTCTGAACGTTAGAAGTTTAAAATATTTCGGTTTTTTCACCCATATAAGACCAAAACACTCGATTTGAAGCACTCGTTGAGTGGACTAGTCTTACGAGAAAGATTAAAAACTGGCTGTATTTATAGGCCTCTTTAAAATATGCCAACTATTTACAACTGTGAAACTACTTAATAACTGCTGGAGCTCTTAAATTCATCTCTATTATTGATTCCTAGTGGTTGTGAAGTTCTGAGTTGATGTTGCCACCACCCTTCTCTTTCTTTTCTTGCTTTAACACTTTTGTTTGAAATTTCAAAACCTACGATGGTAATATTCTCAAAAGAACAATTGCCCTGCGAAAAATTAAGATGTTCTTAAGATGAATTTAATTCAACAAACTTTATAAACTTTCTAATAAGAAACTTGATTGTGAAGTACACTTACAATATTTGGAGAGATGTTGTTGTTCAAATGTGATTCCTAAAGGCTTCATTATCAAGAAACCCCTGAGTTTTCATGACAGCAAATTTGAACTATCTTGGGAAGAGACTTTACGCCGGTCTTCCAATAACTGTTTAAAAGGAAAGATTAAGATTGTATCCAGAGAAATTAGAGTCATTTGGAGAAAGCTAAAATCTGCTGTAAATCCAGAAAGAATTCAGGAAATAAGAAGGAAGTTATGGGCACATCTCAAACTCATGAAGACGAGAACAGTTGCAAAGAAACAACGCAAATTTCAAAGGGACCTAAATGGACACGCACGTTTGACTACTACAACGGATAGAGGTCCTCATGCAAAGAAAGCAAATAAAAAATCGGAGATTCAGAAGAAAAGATTACCAGAGCCGCAAGAAGGACACTTCTTGAAGTATTTTATAATTATTTCCAAAATTGAGATCATTGAGATTAGATATTATTTTTCATTTTAGTTTATAAATTAAAAAAACATAACAATGAACACTGAACATAACACTTTTTAATTATGTAATTACAGGTAGGGCCACCACCAGTACAAAAAAGAACAACCCAACTATAGCAACAAGGCGAAGTAAGTATACTGTTCTGTTCTCAAAAATGTAGTACCATTTTGTATCACAGTATTCGTACACCTTGGCAATTTTAATAAAAATCCAGAAGATGTTTCAGGAGTTTTCCAGGAGTTTTCCAGTATTATTTTGAAGTGACAAAAAAGGAAATATCAATAAATTTCCCAGCAATGTTCTTTTTGAAAAATGAAAAGAAAAACGATTTTCGCAAAGTCTGGGTTTACTTGAATTTCTAGGATTTTTCCAGGAGTCCGTTAAAAAGTCCAGGAGTTTTCCAGGAGTTTCCAGTCCTGGGAAAAAAATATTCCAGGAGTTTCCAGGAGGCGTACGAACCCTGGTATCAATACGGCAGTATGTGCTTTTCAAGCGAACAAGATTTAGTATATTTTGTACTCAATTACCTAACATTTAAAACGAGCTATGCTGTAATAGTCTAAATAGAGTAATAAAACAATTCACATTGAATCATAAACAAACTGAATTAAAGTACAGAATCAAATTGAAAACTGTATTGTACCATCTCACTGATACGTAACTGAAAATTTTGAGAGTAAAAACACATAAAATTATAACGGTTTTGACCAGAGAATATGTTTTGTCTACATTACATTAACTGATGAGTAACGATAATCATTTACAAATCAGGTACCACAAATATTATCGAGTCTACAGACACATATTTTGTGTAAACTTGTTCCGGGACTTGTGTCCATCTATTTCGGGTTTGGATTATTCAGAATTAATTAAGAATATCAAGAAGTTTTTTACATCATCAACAGAAACAGTCGACAGGAACACTAACTTACCGTGCACGTGATGTGATTCACATTTGTATTTCCAGGATTCTGAACTTTGGGCAATGGGGGGCAGCAAGAACACCACGATATGAAGATGGAAGAGGGCTCAACGAAGACTCAACGAGGTCTTAGAGCAAAACACCGTGATTTCCAACCAAGAATGCTTGCCATAGGCAACAAACGGTGCCCAGTGGACATATTCTTGGTTTTCACCCACGTGACCTGTGCCTTGACAACCGTTGCTATCTGCTATCTTTGTGTCCCTCGAGTGTAAACAAAAGCACAAAGAGACGCGAAACACAGCAAAAGCAACAGGAGCGCGATGGTTCTCTGTATCATAGCAAAATGTGGAAACAAAACTGGTGGCAAGAAAAAGTTCTTTTTTTGCTATACCAGCATTGATTACAAATCAAGGAGAAGCCTTTGAAGAACTGACCCGAGAGAGGAGAAATCGCTGGATTTCTGTGATAGATTGTGTGGACACAAATACAAAGAACATTCTGCAGCCCGAGCGTGTTTGTGAGAATCACTTTGTTTCGGGCAGGGTAGCACAAGCCTGGGACAGATACAATATCGGCTGGGTTCCTACACTCCATCTGACCAAGAAAGAAGTAGACAAGTAATTGAGGGGGAAGAACCAAGTTGGCTACTCACTAAGAGAAAACCAAGGATTGATACACTGTCCGAGGAAGTCAAAAACTCTGTCTATAACTTCTGGACTTTTGAAGTGAGTAGACCGACAGGAGACAAGAAAGACGTTATTAGAAAAAGAATTGGCCCAAAACAATACATTGAGCATGCAAAGCATGTTTTAGAACAGACCCAAAGTGAAGCGTGACATTTTGAGTTAAATGTAAGAGATAGTCTGCATGGACATCCAATGTGTTAGATTCATCTGTATTTTATATTGTACACTGAATAGGTACCTTTGTTATTTTCAGTGTTGCTTGCATGCATGACTGCGATACTTATCCCGTTGTTTAAAACGTACAATTTCTGTAATTTCTGTCTTGAACATGATAAACGATCAATGATCAACTCATCAAAACAAAACAAGCAATGGAAGGGCTGGAAGAAGAGAAAAAAAGATGAAGAATCAGAATGAAAATGTTACTAAAGGATCCAAAGGTAAAAAAGCTAATGAGGAACAATCTAAGGCTGAACGCAAAGCTGAAAAAGAGGCAAAGATGAGTGCAGCCAGTGAAAGGGACACTAAGCTTTTGGAAACTATGAAACAAAGGGCTGTTTGATTCCGGCCCTGATGTTGGCAGTGAAAATGAAAGCTACCATCTTGATTTGGAATCAGAAACTTATCTGGGAGCGGTATGTAAAGGCATGGTTTACACAATGTCTGAGAGTATCCGTAGTATGTATAGCTAGTGACTTCCTTGTGGACTAGCTTAATTATAGTATAAACAAATATAGCTGCAGAATCATTTTGATTGCTTTCCTTTTGTGTTCCCATATATACTCCTTTATATTTTTCACCTAGTCCTTTATCCCAGAGCTCTCTTTCATTTATAATGAAGTGTTTATTTTTACCTAGATTTCCTAACAAAGGTTTCCTTTATAATTCTTGCAAATTGTGTTTCACTGACTCTGTGATTAAGGGATGCTAGAAACAAACAACATATAATTTGGTGGTGTTTCAATTAATAATAGACTGTATAATTACAGTTGCACCAAGGGGATTTGGAAACTGAGAGGGCAGAAAGAAATAGTCCTTGCTATAGGCTCCCCCCTCTCATTTTATTCAAGCTAAACCATCGACTGCAGTCATCTTTAACAGTTAAAGGGTTCAAAAGTATCAACAGAAGATTGGACAAATAACATGAAACAAAAACGAAAATAAGCTAAATAAAATTAATCATATTCAGATCCAGGAAGAAACGTGACCAAGTGACCGAGTTTCTAGGGGTGTGTGTGAGGTACTCTTCCTCGGTAAATTTTTTAATTTTTGACTCTCCCGCATTCTTGAGACTAAGAAAGGATCTCACTGAAAAGTTTTAATCCAAACATCTTGTATCATCGCTAAATGTAATAACAACCCTAAATGTAATACTCACCATAAATGTAATAAAGATCAACCCTAAATGTAATAATACCCTAAATTTAATAAATGCATATTCACATGTTTTTACGAATGCAACGCTTACCAAACTTCGTCAGGATGGTAGTCACTAGTCATGTGACTGAAAATCCCTTATATCGCGCTCATTTTAGAAGTTACTGGTGCCAAACTTCATCATGATGGTACACGGATCACATGACTTTGAACCCTTATATTTCACTCATTTTAGGAGATATGGCTGCTACAATACAACGTGTCCATGCGTTCTATACAAAAACAATGGAGATCGCAATTATATTCAGGCTTTCTCCATAATGTTTTCTAAACAACTATAACAACAAGTATAAACTATTTATCATTTATAGGTAATTTTCATAACAGATTTTCTTTATTAATAATAAACTTCAAAAAATTTAATACAACAATACGATATAAATATATGGTGTGTGATGGAGATTCAAAAGCATACAACAAAGTATGGGATGTTTATTGAGTAAGTGACACTTGTGAAAAATTTGAAAACATGAACAAAAAATCAAGGCCATATCAGACATGGATTGAGTCTGACGACTATAAATTATGGGCGAAACAACATGATGAGAAAACTGTGGAGTGTGGAGTTGTCGATTGTGGGATGCATGTTTGTTGCATGGGTTCGAAACCTGTCACACAAAGTGTGTTACTTTGTTTAGAATGTCATGATTGGTGGGTCGGTACGCTACTACGCTTGCGCAACGAATGTTTGTGGCACAAAGACGTTTGACATGCATTGTTACTTGCGTAACAATTTTCCTAACGAAAGTGGACGTCTGCCAGACGTATTAATTTTGCACATCCCACAATCGCAAGAAATTTGTAGCCATCTTAACGGCTTTTGGTTTCGCTTCAAATCGAGGTGCATAAGTGGATTTTGTTGCTTTTTTGGCAATTGTCTTGCAAATTCTTTCGTTCTCCACTTGAATTGCTGCAAGACAACGTCGCAAAAGTGGTTGTTGTCGGACGTACAATCATTTCCATTTGGTCAATTGAACTTGGTGAGTGTAACTTCCAACAACTGAAAGGTGTTTGCATTAGGTGAAAAGCGTGGTGCATAGGTTTGTTTTATCGTTTTTGCTTGCAATTGGCGTGTTAAAGTGAATTCTTGTCTGCAATTATTAGAAAGAAGACGGTGCGAAGCTGGTGGTTCGGCAAAGTCCTATCACTTACTTACAAGTTGCTTGCAGGTAGGTGCGTGCATGTTTTACTGAGTTGTTGTTTGTACTTTATTTTGTTGTCTTTTGAACCATTTGAAAGTTTGGTTGTATTTGTCTTCGTGCGTGGTATTATCGTATTTTGTGGAATGAGCGCTGCTCCTCCTTCCTCCCCCAGTCAAGTAAAGATGCAGCCTTAAATAAGTCACCTTCTTCTCTTACTGTCATTTTCAAATAAGTGGCAGGCAGCTTATTCTAGCAAATACGGTAATTGACATGATCTGTTTGAAGCCGCAAAGATGTTTCCATCATGTTTTCCTTCTTATTTTTTCTTTTCTATTTCATGTAAGTTTCCTCAGCATTGCTACTGTGTGTTAGCTACTATGGTTGAGTGGTGAGGTTTGCGCTTGGCAACGACGCATTCCGAGTTTGAATGTTTCTCGACAATATTACTTTTGGTGTTTTTTTATTCCTTTTCTTTTCTTTCCGATGCAACAACAGTGGCAAATGTTCGTTTTCTTTTATCTGCATGCACGCTATTGATCGAGGTGATATGTTGTAAGCCCACAACAAGTTAAGAGCATGTTTTGCTTTTACCATGTTCCTTTCCATTATATTCGCCTTTACTTAACACTGGTAGCGAGTGTGATAGCTACGATGGCTTAGTGATAAGGTTCGCGCTTTGCTCGAGGCACGTTCCCAGTTCGAATCGTGGTTAGTATCATGTTTTGGTTTTTTTTGGCTTTTTATTCGTTGGTACTTTTTTGTACTTTTCTCATGTAATTAAGAGCGCAAAAGGTTCGTTTCCTTTTTTGTGCATGTTCGCTATGAATTGAGCGGATATGTTGTAATCCCAAATCAAGTTACCACAATTTTGTTGTTGTTTATGTGCCTGTCAATTTTACTCGCCTTTAGTTAACACTGGTAGCGAGTGTGATAGCTACCATGGCATGGTGGTAAGGTTCGCGCTCTGCAACAGGCACGTTCCCAGTTCGAATCGTGCTTGGTATCATTATTTTTTTTCTCTTTTTTTTACATTTTTTTCTTTTTTACTTATTTTTCTTTTGTACATTTTTTTCCCTTTCCCAAGTAATTCGTAGCGCAAATCGTTCTTTTTGTTGTTGTTGCACGTTCGCTATGAATTGAGCTGCTATGTTGTAATCGCAAAACTAGTTGGCACCATGTTTTGGTTGTCTATGCCCCTTTCAATGTTAATCACGTTTAGTTAGTTTCCTATGCCCCTTTCAATTGTATTTGTCTTCCGTTAACACTGTGTGGAGAGTGATGGTTGTGATAGCTTAGTGCTAAGATTTGCGCTTAGCAACAGGCACATTCTGAGTTCGATTCCTACTTGGTAACGGAATTTGTGGCACGTTGCGCTTTGCGAGATCGTTGCCTCCGATAGTGCTGTGTTCCATAATTCACGTGTTTTCGTTTTGTTTTCTTTGGTGTTGTTTCGGAGAGTTTCATTTCACTATATTCAGTTCGTCGTGGAATTTGGACCATTTCCTGGTCGGATTTGTCTTCAGTGTTTTAACGTTTCTCAATTTGTTGTTGTAGCGCCATGCCAAGGACTGCGGCATGGACAGTCGAACAAGCGAGTTCGTACTGAGAAGATAGATTTGTCGACTGTGTGACCGTGAATCCCTCGTTAGGGGAAAAGAAGCGTGTTGCCGATCTGAATCTTGCGAACAGGAACCGCTTGGAATCGTTGAAGAAAACAAATTTCTTGGCTTCATTCGCAGGGGAACCAGGTTTGCGGGTCGATTGCACTGGTCGCAATCAAGTGGCAGACGTTTCATCTGATCTCTTGCATTGGGTCGTCCACAGTTCTTGGGTCTACTGCAACGAATGTGAGGGCATTGGGCGTCAGAAGCTGCTGCCTTCTTTCCGAAGCAGGCCACGGCCATCAGTGAAATCGTGCCAGTGTGCCAGGGGCAGGGATTCAGTGCCTCGCCTTGACGAAATTCGCTGCCTTTGCGCGGCTTGAGCGCCGAAGATGTCTGTCTTCTTCGTCCATTCGACATCAACGTTGGCCAACGCCGGATGGAGGAGCACGGCTACAGGGTGAAAAATGGGATTTTCAAGCTTGAAGTCTCCGCCCTCTCTCCATCCGACAACATTGATCTTCATGCCAATGACACATGCCAACGTCGACATTGTCGTGCGGCCTACGACTACCTCATGTCTTGTGGAGTGTCTAGCTACCGAGAATACGTGCAGAGACCCACCACGTATCGAGAAGCCGGCGTCACCAAGTTGACCATCTTTGATGTTCTTCAAATGGAGGCAGTCGAGTGCTGTCCGTGGCCAAATCTGTATCATTGCAGAGACTTGTGTGAATCGACGTTGAAAGGCCAGCAACAACGTCGACCGCAAGCAAGAACCACCAAGGTCTCTTCGACAGTGCTCGACTATTCCCTCGTTTTCCAGTTGTTGCAGCTCAACTACGACCGGTGGCTGTTTCACACAGTTAGTGGGGCCATCGCAACGACGCGCAAGCTGCAGTGCTCCCCGTTCAGGGCGCTCA
The DNA here is from genome assembly GCA_025403545.1 of Epizoanthus stellaris. Classification (NCBI taxonomy): domain Eukaryota; kingdom Metazoa; phylum Cnidaria; class Anthozoa; order Zoantharia; family Epizoanthidae; genus Epizoanthus; species Epizoanthus stellaris. The sequence goes on along the minus strand of JAOBYG010059998.1, from coordinate 2,845 downwards.
ATGGCAAGCCTTTATCGCCGAGCTATTGGCGCTGGCAGCACGACTTCTTGCTCGATGCTGTCAGGCAGTTTGGTTTGCCCTCGTTGTTTCTCACCGTGTCTCCCTACAAGTGGTTGTTTCCGTTTCCGCAGTGGCTGCAAGAGGTCTGAATGCAACACGGTCTGCAACCCACGCAACGTACTGGAGCAGATCGTACGAGGTTACATAACCGGCTCCATTGGCGAGAAATGGAAAGGCCACTTACTTAATTATAACTACAGCACCACGCAGAAGAACGTGCTGACCTACTTCTACCGCTTCGATTTCCAAAAACGGGGCACCTTGCACATTCACCTGCTCGTCTGGCTGAAAAACCTGTCTGCCATCCAAGTAAAGCGATTTCACGCCGATCAACCATGCGATCGACCGGAACTTGCCTACCAGGCGCACAGGTACCAGCAGTCCAAAAAGCCATCTGCGTGCCTGCGTCTTCAAGATTGCCCAACCTATGTGGAGCAGAGGCCAGCCGACGAACCGGACGTCATGCACGTTGTTCACGACCCGGAATCGTTCGCCTGCAATCTGCGCACATACATCGACACATTGCTTCCTGTCTTGAAATGCCATCACGACGTTCAGACCTCCAATGGACAAGCCATGGTGTTACAGTACGTGTCGTCGTACGTCTCTAAGTTCAGAGATTGTCTGAACGACAATTCGCTCTACCCCACCAGGTTGGCGTCGTCTCAGGCCGCCTTTCGCTTTCTGCAGACTGCACGACCTTGTGTGCCGGAGATGATCATGTCTCTCTCCTCCATCTTCATGTTCTGGTCGCCAGTCACGCAAAAGAAGTATCTGGTTTCACGTCCGGAGGATGCGGCTTCGGATGCCGTTCTGCAGCATTACCGCCGTCGTCCTCCGGATTTGGAACAACTCTCTCTGGTAGAGTGGCTCCGTGAACTACGTCACGACCTTGCCATTCCCGTCAGGTACGCCCGTGGTCACCGCTTGGTCGGACTGAGAGTGCTGTCCGTGTATAACCCCATTTACTTCTACCAGCAGTTGGTGGCGTTTCATGCTCATCGCCAAGAGTCCGACTTGTTCCGTCCCAGGGCGGAAGAGATGCCAGACTCTATCAGATTCTTTGCTTCCGCTTTGCATCACATGCCGGCCATGTGGCAAGACGACCAAGTGGTCGACACTCGGCTGCTGAGGGAAGGCAACAAGCTGCATTTTGTGGACACGTTCGTCGCCTACATTCGCAGTTTGCGGGACATGCTCTTTCTTTGGAACCGCCAAGTACTGTCCTCCTCGTTGTTGGGCTGCGCCTCGCCGGCAGACGACCCATCCTCCCATCTTGTTGGCGTGCAGGTGTGCGTTTTCTCCCATGTCGCCGGTGCACTGGTGAGTTGCGAACGCTTTTACGATAGAGCGAGAGAGGAGCCCCATCAGTTCGAAGAGGAAGTGGAAGATCCCGACAGTCTGGTGACCATCGAGGCAGTGCCTCAATCGGCGTTCCAACGCCTGCTTTCTCGACGTCTAGCCATGCCGGATCCTCCCGTCTCCTGGCGAGTTCCAATTCTTGTCGACGGCAAGACCTATACGCTGATTGCTTGCATTCACAGGGCCTTGAAAGATGAGCAGAAAGTGCTGGTGCTCGCTCCCACTGGGTACTTGGCAAACAAGTACCGGGAGTTGTTCGGCGATCGTGTCGAAACCGACACTGTGCATGCGGCCTTCCACCTGGCTGTGTCGCCGGAAAACATCTCAAGGAGCTACAAAAACGTTCAGGAAAACTTTCTGATGGCAAATCTGTCAAATGGTCATCTGGTCGATTGACGAAAGTAGTTGTTTAAAAGCTACAACTTTATTATGGCAGTGCTATGGCCCTGCGCACGGAACTGGTGTACATTTCCGTCACATTTGTTTTTATCGTGCCCAGCATTTTATCGTGCCTTCACTGGCACGGAAAGGCACCAAAGTCGCGTGCAGGGTTTGATCTATCGTGCCCTTGTCGTGCCCTCAGCGTGCCCCCTTTTACTTCCGCAAAAAATTCTGTCAATCATGTTATCGTGCATCCTAATACGGCCAATGTATATCCATGCACTTTTCGTGCAAATAATGACATGTTTGCCTTTCATTTTAGATATTTATCGACAATGTGATCGAACGTGATCGGAATATCAAGCAAGCTGTTTTGAAATAACTTCCAAAGTTCCCAAATTCTAGTACCTTGATAATTTTTAATATGTTAACTCGCAAACTTAAGTTCCAAAGTCTTGGAGATGTCGTGAAAATAAAAGGAAATAAATTTTGTTCCGACGACTTTAATAACGCGGGTTCAAAATTTTAATTACAGTAGACTTCCGTCTGGACACGTCTGGACATATGAAAATGATCGTAAACTCCGAAGTTGTAAAAATATTAGTATGTAATGATCGTCAGATCCTGCAAAATACTTCGAGTACTGAATTAATTTATAAATACCATGGTTGAAATATTCAATTCGTACTTCCGTGTTCAAATACTACTAAGTTTGCGATCACTTGTAGTCCGTCATGAATGAATATCAAAACAAGTTTATATTAATTATGTACTGTGATCTGTTGGTATTTTCCACTTGTATCAGTAAACTATTTCATTCAGGGTTATTTCAAAAATAAAATGTTGTTTACCACACATAAAGTGTTGGCAAACAATAATTACAAAAACATCAAAACTTCACTGAACCTGGAATGTTTATAGTGTCAGACATTGGCCTCTCTGGTTGTTGGAGGCACATTTTGAACGCAATCACAGGGCTCGATATTTGATTTCTGTGTGTTCACTTGTAAGTGTATTAAAAATAAATTATACGAAATTGACA
>JAOBYG010059997.1:0-20667 GCA_025403545.1 Epizoanthus stellaris | reverse complement strand
AACACATTCCTGTGCATCACTCGCAAAAAAGTATGAAGCGATTTTCCCAAAATTTATCCACAAACTATTTATTATCGCAATAAAAAAGATGTCATTCTATATTTCCTTCCACAGCAGTTTTTCTCAAAAAAATGCTTCATACTTTTTCAACCCCTCTTTTTATTGAACAACAGTAATATTTGCTACTCTCTGTTGTTCAAGCCAAACACGTTACTAAGCTTTGAAGATGCAAAATTTATTTTCCATATAAGGAAAACGATGACGTCAACAACCACACCAATCTCTTTTTTGCACCAAACAATATTTTTTATCAATTGAAAACCCCTAACCTAAAATATAATATTTGAAGAAACTGAGTTTTAATTTTCCTTAGCAACCAGTGATTTCTTTTACTTGAGAGTCCCCTTAAATTATAGTTTTTTTTATCTAAGAACTTTCTTTGTTGCATTACAATGTATTATAAATGCACCCATCAAATATAATATTTCTCTTTTTCATCCCTAAGAGCTAGGTACCAAAGTTTACTGTCTTATTGTATGACTTGTTCTTTTCTTATTTTCTGGCTTTGTTTAAATACCTTAAAAAGTACTGCAATGACCACAAGTGTTGACATTTGAAATTTAACACATTAATGACATCAAAATATGTACATGTAATTTTAGCTATTACATATAAAAGGTATAACAAGCACCCCATCACAAAGTCTCTCTGGGTGCTCAGGACCCATCGCAGCAGATTGAGAGAGGGGAACCTGAGGAGCAGATCCACAAATTTTTTAGGGGCGAAGGGGGAGGGGGTGAAGAAACATTGTAATTCTAAGTGAAATGATAACAAAGGGGGGAGGGAGGTGGAGCACAGCCCTCTCTGCCTTCCTCTACATCATCCCCCTGGGGATCGAATGGTAAAATCTAAGACTTGCTGAGACATGTTCTAAAATCAGGGTTCGCACAGGATTACAAGAACAAAATTCAAGGACTTTCAAGGACTTTTTCAAGGACTTCAGATCGTTTTCCAGGGATCAAAACTGTTCAAAGTGCACAGCCAAAGCGAAATTTTCGTTTTTCAACTTGGTGTCAAGCATCAAATATGTGGCTTTTTTCAAAAGTGTGTTTACTGATGACATGCCATTTTTGACAACACAGAATAACAAAATTCAAGGACTTTTCAAGAACTTTGTCCCAAAAATCTAGTTTTTCAAGGTTTTCAAGGCCTTGAATTTTCGTCAACCAAATTCAAGAATATTCAAGGACTTCAAGGACCTGTGCGAACCCTGTAAAATACAAACCTGATACTCAAGCCTCAGTCTCCAAGACTAGTGAACATAATGAAACTTCAAGATGCATTAAAAAAACCTTACAGAGATTTTAAGACAGACCCAATTTTCCTCAAGATCCATAATTTATTTTAGTACAGTACCGGTGTATATAGTCGCTACCCCTAGAGAGAGATGATTACTTTCCACCCAGAAGGCAACACAAACATACAGAGCCACATCTGCAGGGGTCTACGTTGCTCACCTATCTCTGTCTTCTTCGAGTAGTTTATTGAGGTAAGTTTGTAGTTCAATTTCTTGGGATATTCTTTTCTCTTCAGCAAGACAAAATCTCTGTTGGCAAAAGAAATCCTTACAGATTAATCATTTATAGTTCCTGTAAAACAACAAATGATCTCATCCCCAATCTTGTTTTGGTTCCAAAACGAGATCTGGGGACAAGATCAATGATGGGAACTTGAGGATGCACAATTGGTGCGTGGGCCTGATTCTGGTCTGTGTGTAATCAAATTTTGCCAGATCTCGTTTCCTCCTTCCTGCTCCTTCCCCCAATTCCCCTCCCCCCCCAAAAAAATTCCAAAACACAATCTGGGGATGAGATCCAGCCAACAACTAGTCAGAATAAAGTGTGTTTATTTCAGGACACATCTCTGGGCCTTGTGGGTGAGGTGATGTTGAAAAAGTGACTTAAGTCAACCCATACTGTATATATATAATTATATAGATATACAGAATCTTTACAGCATAAGCAAGCATTGATTATTGTTATCATTGAGCCTGCTTGTCCATGATTGGTGCTTGAAACAAAGGTTTATTTGTTCAAATAAAACACAATGTCTGTCGATAAACATCATGCCAATCAAAAATCATTTTATATAGACACAAATAGACCAGGTGCCCCATGCTAAATTCTATCATTATCCAGATTTTCATTTGACATTGCTACAACCATGACGACTGCATACACTCACCTTTCTCTTTGCTAATCTCAGTGTAGCTGCTATATCGTCTCCAAAGTTTAGCTTTTGATCTCGAGCTTGGTTAAATGCTAAAAAATAATTAGTTTCATATATATTTATTGTGAACTAAAAAGGTGTAGCTGGAATGTGACTGACATGTAATTATTCAGCCTTTATTATAATTATGAGACCAGTGGCAAGATAAATTATCGACATTTTAAATCACTATATGGGCATGAGTGTTTTACTGGGAACTATTACACCACTCCTAGAATCTTTAATTTTGGGTAAAACTGACATCCTAAAAGAATACCTACAATGTAAAAAATTCAACTAAAATATTGTGTACTCAGGACCTCAAAAATTAACAGTTTGCATCTGTATGCTGACAGTCCAGTTCTCCACAGAAACAAAACGAAAACATAAAAAATAATACCTAAAAATATCAACATCTCAAAAAGAGACTAAAATAATAAAAATGCTACCCTTCAATATATTGTACATTTGAATGGTTGGCTTACATGTAGTGGGTAAGACCTCTAATTACCAACCACGGCCCAGGGTTAGGCCATACGGGTATTTTAAATGAGATGTCTTTATCTAGGACTGTACAAAAGCTTATGAAGTATTATTGAAATATTCCTCAGAAACCCAGTTACGTAAACCCGACATGACAGCCCAAATCGATCTACATGTATAAGGAAGTAATCCCAGTCATGGGTTAAATTTTTTTACCCTGGGTTAAAGTTAACCAACTTTTGAGCAACTGGGCCCAGGAGGTTCTGGATTTAATCCCCAATCTTGCCAAGGGTTGAATTATTTACAAGTGTGATATTCTTTTCCACACCATCTGTGGCAAGAGACGTTACGTTGTTGGTCTTTCTGTTCATTTCTACACAAGCCATTGACTTGGGAGAATAAGCAACCACTCCTTATGCCAATGGTGTTAAAATCTTACACTTTATCCCCCTTTTTATAGACCCCCTTCCCCCAATCCTCACTCATCAATCAATCAATCATTTATTTAACCAAATAATGCCTAGGAGTATAAATACTCTTTAAAACGTGCATGCGAGTATAAATACTTGTTAACATGCATGAAAATCCTGCCACTGTTACCTGGGAGTACTGCCCCTTGGGTCAGAGTAGGTAGTTCAGCAACATGGCTGCTAATACAAAATAAAACATGGAAACATCATGCTTTCTGGCAGTATCCTGAGAAAGGCCACCATTTTATAGAATGCAGCATTTGGTTGCTGATTTGGTTTCTTCATTCCCACTGTTTCTTGTTTCAATCTATTTCTCATCATTGTAAAGGTTCACTTGAGTTGGGTTGGGTGATCAGGGCCTTCAAAACAAGCTGGCGGCCGCCAGAGTTCTGCCGGTTACTTCGATTTTCACCACCGGTTATTTTTCTTTTGGTCAAAGCTAAGCACAGCATGAAAACAAGCTCGATATTCCAGCATAAGTTTACCAAGACACAGTGTGTTTACACTTGAATTTGCAGCATTAATTATGATTTACAATAGGAAATAAAGAGGTATTTCTTCAACTGCATCAAACTTGTTTGCTTGCTGGTGAAAAAGCGAGAACATTTTCTGCATGCGCGTGTCTTGAATTTCACAAAGTGGTCAGCGGAAAGCAAGAGAAAACAGCAGGAGCAGGCCTTGCGCCATGCACGAAGAAGATCGAAGGACAATGAGAAACACAAAGCAATTCAAAGCAAGACACTTCTGTCTTTTGGTTTCAAAACGGGCCCCACCTCAGGTGAGCAAAGGAATTGAATGAATAATCTCTTTGGCAGTTATCAGGTTTTTGTTTTAGTTCATTCGACCATATGTTATTGTGTATTTTTGATTATGTGCTACGGCCGAATGATCGAAAATAAAGCCGTTTACTTTAGTCCTCACCTTGCACAGTAGGGTCATAGTCTGTCAGTACAATTGGCTTTTGTTTTAGTTATTGATAGAGCAATATTGCAAAATGCTGTTTGACAGAAATTGTATGTCTGCTGAATTCTCCAAATTTGAAGGCAGGAAATGCACCAAATTGTTGTTTTGGAGCCACAAATTTTAAAACCCCCTACATTTTTTTATTCCGTCGACTTGTTTTAATCACAGACGGCTACTTTTCCTCACCAACCACCTACTTCAAAACATTTTGAAGGCCCTGCAGCTCTACTGCGCATGATAGGAAAATCTCAACTTTTGTGGATTATTATAATTCACTAATGCACATTGCTCATTCTAACCTATATCTAATGTTGTGGATGGAAAATATACTAATCTCCATGATTTAAGGATCTTTTCTACAACTCGCCCCAGTCCCCTCACAGAAAAACGTAGTTTTAAACCTGATTTTTGGCATACAGTACCGTGCAGAGGTAACATACCATGACCCGCAGGCCGCGGGTTAAGGGTACACTTAGGGGTCGCAGGCCCATAATGAGCTTTAATAAAACAACGGACACGCAGCGGGTCATGCGCAGGTCGGAAATTGTACAACATACTGATGTGTTAGTGCAAAAACTTTTCTTATTACTAATTATGACTCATCGAGATTTTCATTATAGATCGTGCAGATCAGACGATGTTGAAACGACCAGAATCTTGAATGGAGAAGTACTTCAACCTTGCTTCACCATTATTTTTGTCAGTGACTTTAGGAATTGAATGACACGTCATCGGACATATGTCGGACGGTGTTGACGAAAGCAAGGAATAATTCTGCAATTACTTCAACCTTTTATCTGCCTTGCCATTTTGCCAATGACTCTCCAGATATTGAGTGACACATCATAATTTCCGTCAGATGGTATTGAAGTTACTGGAAGAGCGGTAATAATTTTGCACTTTGTTTACTCCTGCTGTATTGAGTTGCATGTCAAGATTCCCGTTGTAGATTAGTTTTAAAAAAGCAGATCGGACATTGCTGACATTACCGGAAGAACGTTATAATTATGCACTTAAATCTGCATCGCTATTTTACCACTACAACCTTACCTTTGAATACCAAATCCCTTATCTTTATGTTCTTGATCCAAATTACAATTTCAACACATTGTCGCAGCATATTTACAGTGACTGAGCAAGAGTTTGGCATTAACCCCCGGCAATTGTCTCTATCCGCTGTAATTATATATATTATTGTTCCACATGCACAGTTTCGTGAAATCTGCCGTTCAGATTTCGCATCATTTTCAACATTATTCTGAAATGAGATCAAGGAACATGTTGCACAGTTTTAGTCCACGAGTATGATCTATAAATGAACAGCGTCATTCGTCACGGTTCATGGCCGGCACGCTTGTCGGTTTCTGGCTCGCAAGTCAATGAATAAACAAGTTATGCTAATCCGCTGTGATGATATTTCCCATGAGAATGTATTAAACTTTGGGTGTCAAAGTTTATAAAATTTGATCATCACTGGCTGCTTTACCAACAACAATTTCGACAATAAAAACGCAGAATAAACTTCAAAGTCAGACAGACAGCTTTCACATCGCAGTGTTTCGTTTTATACGCGTAGATTTTAATTCAAATACCTCTCCCTCACAGATTTCACTGCCAGCAGATCAGTTTGTCTTTACTCCTTTCGCTCTGTCCAAATTTCTTTTTCTCAGTCTGTATCGCTATCCAAATAATTTCTAGATACAGTTTAACCGGCACTCTCAAAATATTATTACACCGGCATGGGCGCGTGTGCGAAAGGCGCAAACAGATAAACAAATTTTGTCCTCATAAACAAACTCTCAATACTCTTGAGGTTTATGGATTTTTAAACTTTCTACCGCCCTGCTTTCTACACAATTATTATTACTTTAGGCTATTTTAGAAAGTGCAGGAGAGTTTGTTCATTTGGCCTCACGTTTCATTGTTTACCAAGACTCGTAAATGAAACCACGTGAGAATGCCAATGGCTCATCAGTCATAACTCACAGGAATGTTTTGTTAATTTTTTTTAAATAAAAAATTGTCATCTGCGACCGACGCTCTAGTATTATCTAAAAATTTGGTAGGTTTTGGCATAAGTTAATAAAAACTCTGGTTTTGCGAAGTGGATGTCAAGGGGCTGAAATAGCAGATTGTCAAAGTGATGACATCCTGCACAGCTAGACAAAAGCCGAAATGAAAGATATTACGATCGTAAAGTTCCCTTTTATGTCTTGACGCTGGACCTTCGGGTCGCCCGCGGGTCAGAAAATCAAATTGTACAGCACATTGATGTGTAAAAACTTTTTTTACCACTAATAATTATTGTAACACAACAAGATTGCCATTATAGATTGTGCGGATCAGACGGTGTTGAAATTGCCAGATGACACAAATAATAATTCTACACGTTTATTCTGCATCGCCATCTGCCAGTTACTCCAGGTATTGAGCGACATGTCAAGATTCCCAACCCAAGTGTTTGGCAATTTATAAAGAAACCAACCGAGCCCCGAGCTTATGAAATTACTACGTAGTTATTCGAATATGACTTACACTTTTCGGGTTGACACTGTTTTTCAACTTGTAAAATGTAAAACAAATTATGTCAACCAAAAATTGAATCTGTAAACCCAACTTGTAGTTGTAAACAATCACTCCGGTGATTTCAGAACAACAGCAAACTCTTGGCTTGTCTTGAGTTTATAGCCACCTCATCCCAAAGTATCACAACACAATTATTCACATCCTTTCTAGTGCTTTTATTTGCAAACGAATATTTACAGCGTGTACAAATTCACTTTAAAATATATGTTTTTAAAAGACACACAAACAACAGAAACAAGTACATGTAGATTTTAATTCAAATACCTCTCCCTCACAGATTTCACTGCCAGTGGATTTTGTCTTTTACTCCTTCCGCTTTGTCCAAACCCCGGGTCCAAACTTCTGTTTGTCAGTCTGTATCGCTATCCAAATAATTTCTAGATACAGTTTTACCGGCGCTCTCAAAATATTATTATAGCCGGGATGAGCGCGTGTGTGAAAGGCACAAACTGAGAAAAAAAAAATTTCCTCATAAACAAACTCTCAATACTCTTGAGGTTTATGGATTTTTGCAACTTTCTACCACCCTGCTTTCTACACAACTATTTATATTTAGGATCATCGTACTTTCACGGCACCGAACTCAATTATTTTGGCGCAGTGTCTGGCAGCATAGCAATTTATACACCGCACCTAATTGCCGGCATTTTGATGACATTTTAACATGTCAAAGCATGCAGACTAATTTTAATGTTTATAGTTCGGTTTTGATTTCTACTTGAGAAACACGCAACATAATTTAAGATGCGCAAACAATAGAAGCAAGTAGCGCATGGAACTTTTTAGTTTAACTTTAAAATTCTAAAAGTTTTACACGTAATGGCAGTTGACGAAATGACATTGACCTGTGAACTTGGAATTGGATATGTTTATATGTTTTTCGCCGTGACAGTGGAACATTTGAGCTGACGTTTCCAGTGCTATCAACACTGAACACAGCAACAAATTGTTGATTAGAAATTACGGGCTGAAATGATAAAATACAATCAACGCATTCAAGTTCATTCAGAATCCTCCTGGACGCAGAAGGAAATAATTAAAACAACTTTGCCTGACAACCGGATGTGCTTCTCACACAGTTACACTACGGCATTTTGTGTTAACTGTGATTGGTCAGTATGTCATCATGAACTCCCCAGTGAATTCTTTCGCAGGTATGACAGATCGTGTCGTGAATGAATATTATCTGGTCGTTTGCAGGCTTCCATTATTGACTTTCATCTGAATGGGAAAATACTTATAAACTCTTGTGACACGAAAGACCATAAACAAGAAACAATTTTGATAGTAGTAAACTCAATCTTGCTGAAGACATGAAGCCCGTGCAAAACAAATCGAACTTGGAAGAGCGGGAGCCCAGTAGGAGTTCATCACGCTAACCTTGACGATCGTTCAGCGACTTCTAGCTTCTTCAATCACTCAAGAGGTATTTATTTCTTTATAATTTATGTTTATTCGAAAGGGAATGACAGTGAAAAGACAGAATTATGCAGTAAAGGTGGTACGGTTTAATTCGACCAGAAAGTTTTGGCAGGGGTAAGAAACATCGTTTCTAACAAGTTTGTTCCGTTCATGCAGTTACTCCAGTGCTTTCCTTTAATAAGGTTATCTTTGTGAATCTTTAGAACGTTTATCCTTTCTTTTCAGTGTTTGTTATCACATTTAAAAACTGAAAGGCAACCATAAAACTTCTGTAAAAACATTTCCAATTGCCATCTTTAGTCAGTTTCGATCGTTTATTCTTGCGCACATGTTCAGAACTTGCTCCCACGACAAAATTACAACGTACTTTTAAACTTTGTACATAAAATACACATATTGCCAAGGACCCACGACCCTAAGCAGACCCTCAACATGCAGCCTGCGACCCAAAGGTCATGGTATGTTACCTCTGCACGGTATTGTATTATGCCTGCACCAATACGCAACTACACCTCCTGCACATCCACCCAGTCCTGCTCATGTTCCTCTGGCAATGCCTAAGCAAGGAAACCAGCCACAGCCCGTCCACTTCCCATCCTGCCACTTTGGACAATCTCGCTCCTGTGCAAGATAGGTATGCAAGGTTGTTCGAGGTCATGAAATCCAACCAAGGTATGCCTCTTTGAACAGCCCTAAACCATCTTGGCCTTGGTCGGCAGACAGTGCACGACAACATTAAGATCGCTGAGCTAAAGTTGGCTGACGCCAGGAAGTACCAAGCCACTGTTGCCTTGGCGAAAGATAGGAAAGACATTGCCAACAAAGTTACTCTTAAAGACCTAGAGAAACTGTGCAAAGAAAAGTTGAAGCTTCTGTCCGATACCATTGCAGAGATAAGAGAGTCTCGTGACCTGCTGCCATCTTCGTCAAACCAGTTCTTTTAGAACTATAAAATCAAACAATGGCTCTCTTCAGAGCCACCAAATATGCAAAAGATATGATCATGAATACTTCAAACATTATTCATATGCCATGTTGTGTACTATAATAAATAAACAGTAAAAATTATTATGTGACACCACTATAATAGGTTGGGGCATATATAAACATAGGTACACAGTGTGTACTGAGGTGAAGCTATTGGCACAATACAGCAGTGTTATTTGTGAATGTCAAAATTTTACTACTCACAGGTTTGCACAAAGGAATAAAGTGGCCTGTCTATAAATGTTTCTCAGTCCAGTTCTGGATTTCTGCAGCTCTTTCAAATTTGTGTCTTTCTCAGAGTTCTGTCAGTGTCCTTTTAGTTAAGTCGCGAATCTCATGTCGACCGTGACAAACAATCCAAGTTGATTATTCTCTAACTGCGTAACCTGGGTGCCAGAGGTTAGTTCTCGATCGTCAGGCTTTTGCTTTGTAACAGGGAAGGTGCCCGTCCATTGAAATATTATCTAAAACCAAACATTATTTACTGTGGGCACTTCGTACTACCACAAATCAACACCGTTTGATCCATGAAAGCAAGAAAACAAAGTCCCCGTGGAGTAAAAATACTTTGGATCACGTGATTCACGATCCGAGAATATTTAAAACTTTTGCTGCAAGTACGCGGCAACATCGCTACTTATATATTTATAACGGCATGAAAATCACATGATCACACCATCATGTTTTTATTACAACAATTATACATTAATGTTCAGTATTTTAATAGTAAACCATGAAACTGGAACGCAACAAACTGGCCAATTGTGGTCGGTTGGCCACAAAACTAGAACACAACGAACTGGCCGATCGTGGTCGGTCGGCCATAGCTGATCGTGGCTGACCATGGTCAACTGTGGCTGATGGCCGGCTGTTTTTCTCCTCAGCTGACAGGATCGCATACCCTCATAATAAGCACATGTGCTCAGCAATTTCATTTGGTTACAGATTGATTCTTGCAAAGACTGCAATATAACTTCTTCAAGGTGAGCACCACTTTATTGAAATTATAACTATATCATATGAATACAGTAATGTATAAACACAAAACTTTATTTATTTTGAAAGGCTTTACAGTCATGTAGGCCCGTGTTTCTCAATACAAATAAAAAACACAAAGTCACAACTACGTCTTTCAATGAACTTTACATAAAGGTGAGGATTTCATGCAAATTAAAGTACTTTTCAAAATTTACGCATCATTATTTTCAGTAAAATTCAAAGATTGTAAGATGCAAATTCCAACAAAGATCACAATTCATTGTGTTTGCTTGGAGCTGACAAGTAAGATCGCTATACAATGCTAGCATCTCATAAGATTTGCCACACACTTACGAGGCATACCTTTTGTCAAGTTATAAATTTCTGATGCAATAATTGTCTAATGTGCGGTTCCTGTAAAAATTACCTTGCACCTCACATGACATGGTACATGTACAGTGTATGTACCTCTGAGCTGTACTGTAGAATAATTATGAATACTTACTAGAGCAGTCACTCTCTTTACATTATTTTGTGCAAATACGTCATTTGTCAGTGTTTGGTCTGCTACAAACTAATTACCCATACACGTACATGCAGCTGCTAGTAACATGCATCATTATAATTATAATCTTGACTACACTGTTCTACTTACAAGTGATAACAAGAATCTTCTTGCATGTCGATAGACTGGTAATCGGATCATCTATAGTGTAAAAACAAAACATTGAAGGTTAAACAGATAACACACAATTTGTGACTGTCCACACGAAAACATGATTGTATAAACACAGTGGAAAGTCGAACGAGTTCAAATGCATTCACCCCCAAACGATGGCGAATACACTAATTATAAGGTGTGAATGGGAATGCAGGCAAATGCATTTTATTTGGACACAGTTTGTTCTATTCAAATGCTGTTCTTGGTTTCATATCAAATGCTTCACAAAACATGTCGACTCAGTTGTGTTAGTTCATTTGCTAGACTTTGGTTGTTCGTCGTTCACTGAAATTTCACGTAACAATCGTTCGTAGGGCAATTGGAAAAACTTGGGTCAGTGTTCATTGTTTGCTGAAATTCCAACTGTTTATAATGTGCCGATTAGGAAATTAAACTGTTGTCCGTTCAGATCACGCAATGCAATTTGCTATGAAATTTGCTGTAGAAATTGTCTGTTGAATTTGTCAGTAAATTCGGAGGGTATTAAATTTGATGGCGAATTTTGCAGTGAATGATTTTTCCGCATCACTTCTGTGCTGCTTTTATAAAGTTGGAAATCTACATGCAGGAAACCGCATGCATTTGATTGAGTAAATTTCAGAAAAATATAATTCCTGATAAATTTGTGGTTGTCTCTGCGGATCAAATAAATGCAGCAATGTGTTGTTCATGATATCTAAAATTTGAAAATTTGATTGAATGGTAATACAATTCAAATACAATTAAAATACAATCAACCAAAGTTTGACGAGGGAATTTCGGGCTGTTTTTGAAAGCATAAAATATTGCTTCATTCATGGGGTTCATAATTTTTGCAGTTCATTCATGTGGTTCATTCATGCAATTTACTTCATGGCAACGGACTGCTAGTATAGTTCTATTTTACATTCTTAAATCCTTTTTGCTTTTGCAAAAACACCACAACCTACATTTTTTAGATTTACATTAATTAATGACAGTTTTATTATTCGGTTTGATACAAAACAAGTGGCTCCTTGATGAAACGCAGTACATGATAAATTTGACCTGATTTGACGTCTGACATGTCTTGGAATATTAAATGTCACGTGAAATCGATTGGAGGTATTTGCACATTTGCAGACCTTCACAGGAAAATGATTTGAGCTGACCAAACTCTTAACTAAATAAAAAGTTTATATGTAAAATACCCCCATTTTTTTTTCAAGTTGCAAATCTAAAGGTCAAAGCGCTTTTATATTAATGAACACGTCCACCTCGGCAGTTGTAAACTTAAATCAAAGTCAAGATGTCAGGATCCCCCAGATTAGATACATGGAAAAGATAATGCTTTTAGTCATTGGAAAGTTGTATTTCTAAGTATTGTGCAAGTCGCACTCTGTTAGCCTCCATTAGTACTGTCGGATGGTGGTGGTGGAAAACCAAATCATGTAACTCACGAACAAATTGTGCTCTTGATGCAGGAATGTTACAGTACATGTAGTTAAACATCCAGACGACCTTGAATGTAAGAAAAAACATTCCACATCAACTTTTTGTTGATGAATCTCAGTATTAAAATTTTGCTGACTTACTCGCCAACGTCTTAGAAAAATCTAGTCTTTCAAAGTTCAAGAACGAAGCCCTCTGTTCAGAACGAACTGCTGATCGTGAGCTGCATTTAATTTGGTCACAACAAACTGCTGCATCTATTTAGAACAAGCACTGCGTTTGTTTTACATGCATTGCATTTGCCTGAAAACGAAGGCAAACACTTTAAGGTGTGCCGGGCCACACCTATCTGGTGAAAGGTATTATCAGAGTCAGAAATGACTGGAAATACGATATTCTGTTACGGCAGTTATGAAATATCCTCTGACAATCGACGACATGGATGTTGATGTAGTTTCTGTCTGTTAATGGATTGGCCACGGATTGCATGCAACAAGGTTACATATTGTATATCAAATTATGCTTTACAGCAGTGAACTAAATATAAAAAACTCAGGACAACAATTATTAGCAATATATTTTAATATTAATAATATGTATTAATATTAATATATTTTAATATTTATAATTAAAATTACCTGTAGTTTTACTTAATAATTGTACATGTTGCTACGAGTCCATGATCAGTGTCTGTACATTCATATACTACATGAACATAATGTCAGAAGTGATGTGAATGTACAAATTAAAGGCCAATATATAACCATGTAAGACACTGCCACTGCCACTGGAATAAAGATATTAATTACATGTATGCTTAATTATGGAGTGACACAACATGAAAAACCTCACTTGTGAAGGATAATGTAGTGGTCTGTTCTTATGAAGTACTTGTAGCTAGCAGTGCCAGAGGCATAGCATTAATATTTCGTAGATTGTAAAGTAACTGTGAATTTTCTACCTGGGAAACATACATGTAAATGTAAGATTAGTTTTGCAACTACATGTACTGTCCAATACTGCCTGCCTTTTTCGATTACAAATTGTACCAGTTAGCTGATTGCAATAATTGAAAACTGACAACAAAACACAAAGCTTTCTGTTTAACAATAAATAATATGTTTTACATGTAACTGTTGCCTTCAGTTGAAACGTTGTCTGTGGTTGAAGATTTGTGCCACCTTCTTTTGCCACACCGTCTGTGTACAGCGACATTAAGCCATTGGTCTAGTCTCTTGATGTTCTATCGGGGGACTTAAAAGAACCCACACACTCATCGATAAGAGTAGGCTAATGCTGGTGTTGTGGTCTGTCACCTCATCCCTACATGCAGCTTATTCCATCTGGCTGTAGGCTGTGCTCCGAGGTCACACATGGACTATATAGCAGCTGCCGAATGCACCTTGTACATGCTTTTGGTTTGACTTTGTGAGCTGTGTCATTTGCAATTCAGCTTAACCGGCTGCAAGGGTTGACAATAACCCCAACACTACCCGCCTGCCTACCTACCTAGACTGCAATATGTTGTTGCCACAATTTGTTTGGTTCTGTTCTCGGTCAAGACAAGAATGGAAAAGGAAAATCTCGGCACACAAGGAATTCTGTACAGCCTTAAAACGTTCTCCTGCCTCACTCTGATTGGATAATTTGACATGGCTCAAATTACCTGCTTGTGTGCCACATCCCATTAACATAAGACTAACCTCCTGCACAGGATGAAAATCTGGGTCATTCAGATTTCTCAGGAACCACAATACCCCAGGTCTTAGAACCTGTAAAGCGCATACATGTATGAATATTAATTTAAATGAGTAACAATTTACTCAATATACACACACTCAGAGTCTGGGAAAAAGTTTAATTTCAGTTACATTAAGTTACTAAAAGATTCATTATTTTTATTTTATTTGACTGTACAGAATTTAATAACAAATACATGTAAATATCACCATTTATATTTTATATACATTTTGGTAGTGTCTAAAAATTGCTGAGAGTGCTCGATGCTGGTGAAAGCAGAACAGATAAAATCAAAATCAAGTTACAGTTACAGCTGTAGTTACAGTTAGTTTCACGCTTGGTGCGATCGTCAGGTAACTGGGTGATCATGAATATAAAAAAGCATAGATTATAAGTACTGGCTTAGAAATGATAATAAAGTGATTCCTTTGTTAAAGTTCTTTAGGTAGAATTTATTTTCATGGCGGCATTTTGAAATCACTTCTGACCTTTTGTTCAGGAGTGTTCGCTTGTCGGCATTTGCAATTAAGAGTTTCTCGGTTAAACAAAGGCTACACCGCTTTGTTTTGTTGGAATATGGGCACACTCTTGTGGCAACTGACCAGTTGATTTCGAAAGGCTTTTTTCCATTTTCAAGTTCCAGATGTGTTCGAGAGCTCAGTGCTGCTGTGGTATTATAATATAATCTGGTTTAACCCCCCCGTTCAGTAAAAACGTGTCCACCAACATCGGCACAACCTTCCTGAAACTAATCAGCAAGCACTTCCCAAAGAAACCAAAACTACACAAGATATTCAACAAAAAGACAGTCAAGGTCAGCTACAGCTGCATGCCAAATCTAGAAAACATCATCGAAGTGCACAACAACGAAGTACCAAGAAACAGGAGAAAGAACGAGCAAAGTTCCTGTAATTGCAGAAAAAATATCTCTGCCCATTGCAAGGCAATTGTCTAGCCACAAGCATTATCTACAAGGCCAAAGCAAAATAATCAAATGGTAACAACACAAACTTGTACGTAGGCCTAACGGAGCGCACCTTTAAACAGAAATTGAATAACCACACACAGTCCTTCAAACATGAAAAATACCGCAGCAGCACTGAGCTCTCGAAACACATTTGGAACTTGAAAATGGAAAACAAGCCTTCTGAAATCAACTGGTCAATTACCACAAGAGTGTGACCATATTCCAATGAAACAAAGCGGTGCAGCCTTTGTTTAACTGAGAAACTCTTAATTGCAAATGCCGAAGTGAACACTCCTGAACAAAAGGTCAGAACCGATTTCAAAATGCCACCACAAAAATAAATTCTACCTGAAGAACTTTAACAAAGTAATCACTTAATTGTCATTTCTAATAAGCCAGTACTTATAATCCATGCTTTTTGATATTCATCCAGTTGCCTGACGATTGCACCAAGCGTAAAACTCGGAGTTGTAACTAAGTGTAACTTGATTTTGATTATGTTTTATATACATGCAGCATTTGTACTCCTTGGGCCTTTTGAAATTCCATGACTTTTTCCATGACCTTTTAGTATTTTCCATGATCTAATGTTGTTTGAAATTATCAAAAACTCTTCTTGGTTTGAGATATTTTCCAGCGCACTAGTGAAGTAACCAAATTGAACAAGGAAAACAAACTGTACTTGAGAAATAAAACATTTATCTGTGTACTCAAAGTTCGAAGTTTTTATACATAAAAACCCTAACTGATCAGACAAATACTTTTGTACACTGAACTTCATTTACCATGACTTCCCATGACCAAAACAAAAATTGCATGATTTTCCAGGCCTGAAAAACGAAATTCCAAAATTCCATAATTTTGCAGGTTTTCTATGACAAGTACAAACCCTGACATGTATAGAATTACCCTAGTGAAATCAGAGTGTATGTATTAGCAATATGTACAATCATGTTAATCTGATATCTGTGCTGCACTAGACTTACCTCTCGCAGAAGCAAAACAAATGATGCAAAGTAGAACACATACACCATTCCAACAAGCCAATGCAAGAACATGGCTGTTCCTGACAGAAAAATCACCAAACACAATTCAAAGTAGGTATAATCTATTTCATATAGCATGCTTTCATCGGTCTGTATTGACCATAAATGTAATACTATAACTATAAATGTAAAACAAGCCATACATTTACAGTAGTGGTAAAAAGTAACTCAATGTAATTTTGCAAACTTTTGCAAACTTTGGCAAAGTTAAGCATAATTTAGCGAATTTTCAAAAGAGCAAACTTTTAGCCAATAGTTCGTTAGCCTATTGTAAAATAAGGAGCAAAACTTCATCATTATGACTCGCATTCGAAACTTTGCTATAATCGAAACTTTGCTGTAAACGAAATCTTGCTGTAAACATAATCTTGCTGTGAATGAAATCTCGTTCGCCATTATCAAATCAATTCTGATCGACGTCTATGTCTGAAAACAAAACTTTATCTGCACGGGCAGGGTCTGCAGCAACAATCTTTAGAACGAAGGTTTGCTTTTCTACTGATACAAAATGAGCAATAATTTGTCACTGAAACTAAATTGTTGTTTCAAACAAGAATGACTTTTTGGTAGCGAAATAAATGAGCACTTTAAGTGGCATGTCATAAAGTTCCGTGATAGGGCCCAAGTTCTTGAGTGTTACTGTATTGTGTGAACATTGCCTTCTGATAAAGAATTGAATTGAATTGATTTCCTTATCATGTAAAAATACAAGATTTCTGAGACATCATTAATCAAGTTATGTGGAAAAATACATCATTCTACAATTTATTAAAGGACAAACCTACATTTTGCCATTATTCATCAGTCCCTTGCAAGAATATCGATTGATAACAAAAGTGATGAACAGTCCAAGTGCGACAATACTCTCACACCTTCAAGGTATGCAGATTTTGCTTGAAGTATCCATTTTGCTTCTTGTCATTCAAAACATTTCTAGACTTCAGCCTACTATTAGCTTAATCATCAGAGTACAGCAAACAGTACCATCCACAGGAAAGGGTACATGTATATGCAGGACCACGGGATTGCGGGCACAGGAATGCAGGATCTGAATTGCAGGCACATGCTGGACCATGGGATCGTGGGTGCAGAAAGTTAACGTGTTTTACCTGTGCACACTGTACAGTATCTTACTGTAATATGAAGAATGTAAACAACCACATGGGTTCAACATGTATTAAATTGTAAGTAAAGGCATTTGCGTTGAGGAAACTGTCATTCAGTGTTTAATTATCAAGCCAAGTTTGACGAAATGTGTTCTGGTGAAAGGTATTATCAGAGTCAGGAACGACTGGAAACATGATATTCTGTTACAACAGTTACAAAATATCATTTGACGATCGACGACATGTTGATGTAGTTTCTGTCCTCCTGCAAAGCTCATGTTCTAATTTAGGATTCTGAGATTCTTCTTTAGCTTTATTCTGAGTCTAAAGCCTTTTGTTAGACTCCCGTGCTTTCAAATCGTTTTAGTTATTCTGATTCAATGTTACATTAGCCAGTTTGATCCTTTTCTAGATCTTTGGTGGCAAAACGTATTACTTGTCTTGGTATTTGACAAGTTCACATAAGTAAACTAGCAAGCTAAACAAATACTGTACAAACTTTGATCGAAGCTTCAGTTTTTTTCTACTTAAACGTTTGTTAATTAACGCTGAACGCAGTTCCTCAATTTATTTAATTAAAATCAAATTTTATCAAAGTCAGTTTGGATGCGATGACAGTTACTGTAATTGTTTAATAAAATTTATGATCTTTTACGAATGTCACATCTAGTTCTTTTGAAATAGGGAGGCCTGGATAAAACTTCAATCAGCACTCTCAAGTCTCGCAATTTTATTTTATTTGAAATTAAACATGTGTTTTGCATCATTCAAAGACTATATGTATAAAATAATACTGTTGTGTGCAGGTTGGTGACAAAATTACTCTTTACACGTGAAGTCGAGGTTAGTAAGTCCTCTGTCACACCAGCTAGCTCGATGATGCCTAAATTCACTTGTTTTTCATTTTGTGGTTGTTGAGATTACAACATCTGTGCAAATGCAAATCGAAAACACTGACATTTAGCAGGAAACTTACTCTCAAATCCTGGACTGACTAACCTCGATTTCATGTAACGTTGGCTGGCCTCTGATCTCCGAGATTGTGGCCATATTCGAATTTGGTGTATGCGTGTCCAGATATTGTCCTTGACAGAAATGTTGACCCTACTCCAAGCAAGTTGATAAAATCGTTAGTGTATTTGCTTGTTGAATAATTCCAGAGGGTTATACAAATGGAACAAGCGCAGAACAATTACATTACAGACACGGTTGAACTCCCGGTTGAACTTTACAAATATTTAACACTTCTCTTGGGACGAACACAGTCAGACAAGATTGCGCCAAGACACTGAAATCAAGTGTGACCTGCTCCTTTGCCAGCGAAATATGACATGTACAAATGTACATGATGCATATAATTTGGTGCATACATGTCCAGTCAGTTTCAGTGGTACCTTTTATCTTTCAGTTTTCTAATCCTTTACCAAGCTCGAAAATAGATAACATTAAAAACAGATAACAGTAAACTGAAGGTATTTATCTATTTCTCTTACTACCGAAATTTAGCAGTATGATAAGCAAGCAGTTGAAAATAAAAAGGCACAATGGCGCCAAGAAAACAGCATGGCCGGCATGCAAGTTGGACATGGAAAAGTTTTTTTTATAACTCCTTGTTTATAGTTAAAAGCAACAGTTCAAAGCACCTCATAACATTTTTTTAATGAAACTTAAAAGGAAAAAGCATTTTTGCAAGCGTGGAGCACATGATGGTAATCAGACAGATAAAAAGAACAGACAGATGAAGTTTATTATTAAAACAGACGAAGTTTGTTTACAGTACTTCCCAGTTCACTCGCTTGAGAAATAAGAGCTTGATTAGCTAAGGCAAGTTTCTCTCAGACTTTCTCTCATTTAATATTTGAGTTGCGAGGTTGGGCTAAAAGAGTAAGAATTATATATAGCGCTTATAATTTCATAAAGTATTTGAGAACAATTGCTGAAATCAGACACTTAACCACAAATTCTGCTACTGTTGCATGTTATTCATATTAGCTCGCTCGAAACACTAAAAAACAATCATTCACAATGGACTCTTTCATTTTCAAAATCTACAGAGAATTGTACAAAAGAACCCATGAAAAAATGTCAGGTAACTGCAACAGTTTTCAAGAAACTTAAGTTTATGAACTGCTTGAAGTCACACACAGCGAATTCCACTAAGTGCCAAAGTGAGGCTAAGTTGATGCTGTCATTCTAATTTGCTAGCTCTGAACATACAAGTACTGTAAAAATTAATCGCCCAGCACAAAACAAGACAGTGAGGTGGGGTAAATGAACTTTTATTTCCACATTATATTTCTAGTATACTTTAGGTTTGAACTAACATGACGTCGCACCTGGCTTGAATCATGAGCTCCTGATAGGCTGCTGCTTTGAATTATAAACTTCTGATTGGCTGCTGGGTTGAAGTACCACCAAGGAAACAGCTTCGCCTGAGCTTTGCCTGTGTG
Source organism: Epizoanthus stellaris (assembly GCA_025403545.1). NCBI lineage: Eukaryota > Metazoa > Cnidaria > Anthozoa > Zoantharia > Epizoanthidae > Epizoanthus > Epizoanthus stellaris. Next base: position 1,070 of record JAOBYG010059997.1, on the reverse strand, counting down.
CTGTCATCAATATGTGGAATTGACTGATTGCTTAATTCTAGCAAGAAGCCAGAAATCCACATTAAGAAGGTCTAAACAACTAATACTGTGAATGTTGTCTTTCGAACATGGATCGAAAGAGTTTTCAGCACGAGGTTTGACTTGACTGTATATAGCGAGTTCAGTGGAAGGACAATAAAAGTTGTGAGAACTCTACCTGGGGCATGCAATAAAGTCAACAAAAATGCAAGTAAGGCCCATGATTTAGCTCTTTGCAATACACCTTGGGTAATAATATGTGAATTACTTTTGCTCAATATTATTGAATTGTAATTTCACTTGCGCACATAACAAGTGAATTTATATAACTGCACTTGTACAATGGTCAAAGGGGAAATAATATTTCATTTGCAGAAAGGAAACCAGTTTTATACATGTATGTCGCCAACCTAAAACACATACTTAGCTCGCATTAATTTTTATCACTAATGTATATGCTTCCGTTTTAACTTCCAAATTATGATTTTGTTGCCATTGGAAGTTGTTTTGAGTTTATTGTAGCGGATATTATTTCAGTGACAAGCTGCATACACACCGTATGCCTGAGTGAATGAAACATACTGAATGTACAAGGAGATCAGTGAGGCCTTCCTGTTGTCAACAATCAGATCAGTTTGTACTAGCAAAGAAATCTACATTTGTCCACTTAAGACCAGAAAGCGTTTGTCAAATTCGAATTCAAAGGTTCTTTGGATGCTAGTTCACGGTAATACAACATATGTAAATACAAAACATTGTAACTAAATTTCGTCCTGCAGCTATCAATTATATTCTATTGTTATACAAAAGATACTTGTTTCCCCGGTCCCACGCCCGCGATACTGCAGTCCGGTGCCCACGATCCCCCGCCCATGCTCCCGCATGTACCCTTTCCTGCAGACTGTACTGTTAACGCATGTTTTATCGGACTTAACTGAAACATATCTGTTACGCCGCAAAATGTAACAACTGACACAAAATGTAACATTAACGCGAAATGTAACAACTTTTGACGCAAAATGTAACAACTGCTTAACGCGAAATGTAACAAC
>JAOBYG010059886.1:0-11878 GCA_025403545.1 Epizoanthus stellaris | reverse complement strand
CAATATTCTGTTAATTTTGTTTCGTTTTGGCTTCTGCTTCACAATAAATACAAAGCATTCATTACAGCTGAGATTTACGAACGAACGCAGCTGCTTTACGTGATGTGACATAGTTACCCAGGCATTATAAATATGGAATTTCTTTGCTGAATTTAAAATAGATATACAAGTTGTTACTATATCAGTTTGGTGGGCAAATACGTTAAAAGGCACCATTTTAAGTCGAATTTCCAAAAAAATTTCCCAGGGGCGGCCTGCCCCCCAACCCCCTAGAAACTCGCGCCTCCGGTGCTCCAAAAATATGTGGCCCCCCTTAAAACCAACATGGACCTGCTTTAGCAAAAATCTGCTACATCCCTGCTCAATAGTACATAATTATTTCTCATTACAATAATTACATTTTTTTTAAAAAGTAGAATAAATGCACTTTGTAAGACTATTTACGAACTAATCTGTATGAAGGAGCCCCTTATTGAAAGATGACGAAGTAAACGTAGTCTTTGTCTACAAATGTTTTGGTAATCAGTTCCATAGTGCAGCCCCACCAAATTTAAAACTATTTCTCATGGATGGAGATGTATAGACACATGGGGGAAATTGCTCTTCCTTATGTCAGAGTTTACTGCATAGTTTGTGCTTAGCCGCTCTCTTTTGTGTTCTCTTGTTCAGTACAAATGATACAATGCCTCTGTGGAGGAACGTGCCAATATACAAACTTGTCCTTTTTAGTTTCATTTCTGCTATTTCAGTTGAGTAGTTACTACATGTAAGTTGGTACATGTATGTCAGGTCTGTGTCACTCTGTTTACTGTTTTGGCAGTTTTACATGTAACAGAGAGTGAAATTCTTGAATTTATTCTCGCTGCTCTACCTGTATAGAGCTGCGATGGCTACCATTAGGCATTTTGCAGTACCTATAAACAGGAAAGATCAAAGATGTCACAACTTATCTAAAAAAGAACGATTCTATTAACTTCTTGTACAAAGCCTTTGCACTTGGAAAACAAAATAAGTCGTATTTGAAACAGAAACTGTGTCCCTTTTGCCTGAGGTGCAAACTGTTTTGTAGCTTAGCATCCCTGGTGCATCACTCAGTTAAGCAAAGCGTACTTTTGTTAATCCTTTAATTTGCAAGTCACCAACCTTGAACCTTGTAATGCTATTAACATCATCCACTCAGAAAACCTGCATCACATAACATCCACATATTACATGTACATGTAGTTTCCATGTTGTTACTTTGACCACTGTGGAACTTTCTGCTCTTTCTTAATTATTGTACCAATAACCGATTTCGTGACGGCATAGATCCTTCAAAAAGTATGATGTTTGAAAACTGTGCAGGAAAAGTGAAAATTTCTCTCTTTCATTTTCATCCAGTTGCTGTCCATGGTGTTCCAGGATCTTTTAACCAATAAGTAAGTATATACTTGTTTAGATCATATGTGAAATTTTTAGTTGTTATGTACATTTAGATTTAAATATATATACATGTTTTAAAATGTCTAAGATGGGTAAAAAGGTAAAATGTTTAAATACATGTATTAAAATGTTTAAAAGTGTTTAAAAGTTACTGTAGTTTCATGCCGAAGTGATTATCAGACTAAGTTTTTTAGTTGGTGGTTTTATTATTGAAGGAGGGAATGTTGAAGAACAAGGCTTGTAATTGGCAGCATAGAATTTGTTTTCATGCCGGCATTTCATTATTAGCTCCGATCTTTTGTTGAACATCATGGATTTGTCGGCATTTAGTATACAGAGTTTCTCTGTGAGACATAAGTTGCAACTGGATGGACCTCCTCTGTACACGTTTGCTCTTCTAAGAATGGACCATTCAATCTGGAAATTGATGTCGTTGTCTTTCAGTTCCCATAGGTATTTGGAGAGGGCGGTGTTATTTGAGTGTTTGCGGTGTTTGAATGATAGCTTGTGATTGTTGTATCTCGTTTTAAACGTTCGGTCATTCCAATGTAGATTTTCTTGTCCGCATCAGTTGTGACGGTGGCTTTGTATACAATGCCGCTTGCTTGACAAGAGCCGTTGAGAGGACATTCATTTTTCTTTCTGCAGTTGCAGCCGTCGGTGGTTGTGTTGTTTTCGCTGTTTAAGATCTTGGTATTGTGGCACTTAAATATGCTATAAATATATATACATATATGCCTGACAAATCCTTTTATTTTTTTTATTAATATATTTTTATCCCTGCCCTGAATAGTACTTGTTAACTGTGGGTGATGCATTTCTTTGGTAATGTATCGTGGCCCAGTGGGTTGTGTGTGAACTGAAGATCCTGAGTTTGAGCCCAGTCTCCACTCTGATCTGGTTTTGAACCCAGTGATCCTGAACTCAAGCCCAGCTCTGGGTCACGTTTGTACATTGCCAACTTATGTGTCACCTGCCAGTTGGGAATTTTAACCTCTTTCATTTCAATTTGTTATTTTTTCATCATTTTGTGGACCACCTTGAAACCAGCTGATCAGCTAAGTGTGTCTCCATGTTAATGATACCTATTTTAATTTTTTATATTTCTTTTTCATAATTTTACAAAGGGATGATTACTTGAGAGCATCAAGAGCACTGATGAGGGAAGTCGCGAGAGCTCTGCGGCATGATATTGACTTTGTGGCTCTGTGTAGAGGATTCATGCAAGAGAGAGCAGAATCACAGTTCAAAGATTTAGATGGTTCTCTGAAGGTATGATGTCAATTCTGTGACAGTGTCATTTAATACTAGCTTATTTACCTTTTCAAAACTCATTTTTCGAGATGCTATAAAGTCAACTCCTTCTCAATAGAACCTTTAAAACGCAGACATCTCTCCAAAACGTACACTTCATTTAACTGGACAACTGAATGGACACTTGACAGTCAGCTTGACAATGCCACTATATAGGTGTCCGCTCCGAGTGGATACTAGAGAATGAAAGCGTTCAGCAATGCGAAGATTTATATATAAAGTCACTGACTCACTGGTGGGAAAATGTCAGTTCTAAAATACTAAATATGTTGCATATTCTGAAGAATATTTTCACACCAGTTAATAAATGTATTTTCTTGTTTCTGGCACTATAGTTTCCTTAAATTAGTTACACGGTTTAGTTTTAGGTTAAGGTAACTGTGTCTAGAGCGGACACTTATACGTGACGTAACTGTTTTCCTAATAATTTCTTTTGTATTCACAAAATCGTGCTATAAACCAAGATTAGTGCTTGAAAGTCAATAAATTGATTATGTTGCATTGCTTCAGAGTTGATTGCATCTTCGAGAGAGATTTTATTTTACCAATTTTATTCATATACCAGTAAACAACGCCTAGACATATTTCAGTTTCTCAATCAAAGAGTGATGGTATTTGTAAATCTACTTGGTTCATTCGCCAATCTTGAGTCACACTGACTTGCAGATCATTCTCTAGTACAGCCAGGTTTGAGAGAGGATCATCGTGCACAAATTTACTTAATTTTACCATTATAGTTGTACTCGTTTTCATTTTTCGTTGATTAAACATTTTTGTACGACCACGTAATATAATTTTGAATTCACATATATACATACAGTATTTTGTGCATAATATACGAAAATTACATAAGTACAAGTTAAAGAACTTTTAACTTTCTTGCAGGATCGCATGCTGAACTCGCTGACAGACCTCATATGTATGGGTGTTCTTCTGAGTGTCAATTCCACGGTTAAAGATACTGCCCTTGCTTTTAACAGGGGAGAAAGGAAAGGTATCTATTGCTAATATTTATTATTGGAAAGGCTTTTGGTGCAGTACTTTGGAGAGGATTTCCTTTTAAATTTTGAGTAAAATATAATCAATTTGTGTTCCAAAATGGATGTACTTCACAAGACAGGAACTTTTGTAACATTTCCTGGCAATTTTCTATGAAAGACACCTACCGCTACAAGAAAAATATTAATAACTTGTTTCAATACCAAAAATGGTATAGATTTTGCCAGGAATAATATTAAATAACAATTTCAAAAACTTTATTGGAACATGTCCACGTTTGTTACAGTAAGTCTTGTTTGAATTTAAGTTGCATGAAGAATTACACAGGGAGTTATTCCCTCCCAAGTGTGATAGCAATAAAGTTAAATTGCCGTCTTACATTGGTTTTGTTTCTTAGTTTGTGTTTGATTCAATGCCCGTTCAAGGAATGTTTTGTACGAGCTACGTCAGTTGGAACCGATGCCTTGGATTTAATTAGGGAGAGCAGAGTCTAGGAGCGAAAATAGTTTCCCAGATGCTTGCAACTGTCTAAATAGATTCAGCAGGTGCAGGACCGTTTTCTTCTGTTCCTCACCTCATTTTTAGTTGTAGGAGTGCCATGCCTCACAGAAGAAAACTGTGCATATTCCTAGGTAGACAGAGTGTCTTTATTGAATTAAATGTAAACCAGCAGACAAAAGATAAAGTTAATAAACTTAAAGACTTCAGTTATTATCACAGAATGGAAGACCTCCCTATAACGTTACTGAAATCTTGCTTTGTACTTACAGATCTCTCAGTGCTGCACGAGTTTCAGAACGATATCTCTACGATTCAACGTGACGCAGTATGGTGGCTACACACGGTAGTCCCCAAAATGTTTTCTATTACAGCAAAGGATTACCTGAGCTGGTAAGGAAGCAATAGACTATAGTTAAAGGAATAAATGTATGACTCGCCTCCATAGAACTGCTGTAGAAGTGTCAAAGGAATGTACCATGCCAATGTTATTTATCACGTCTTGTTATATCCACGTTGTGTTTTAGTTAGGGTGCATTGGTGTATTGTATGGCATGATTTATTATGTAAAATATGTGTATTGATTTTTATTCCTTTGCAGTCTTCACAGAGTACTGTTTCTAGAGCCTGTTGACAGCTACACAGGAAAGGATAACTGGCCTCCAGAGAACGAGAGAAGGTAAATTAGCACATTGGATCAAGTGATATGGAAGGAAATGAACAACTTGAAATAAAATCCATCTTTTACTAGCCGATTATTGATGTAAAAGAGGACATTACAGCACTCAGCAGCTGCTGAGTTTTGGTTATTCGTGATTTATGAAGCCTCAAAAAGTTATTCATTTTATCAGCAAACAAATCAAAAGTTGTTTATCATCTTTTCTTTCATTTTTGTTTTCTTCACTGTCATTTGCTCTTCTATACATCATCATGAATATTTTGTTTTTATCTTTGTTATCTTGTTCATCATCATCATCGTCATCATTATCATTACCATTTTCATTATGATCCTGATCAATCTTTAACTTTGTCATCTTCAATATTGTCATCATCCTAGTTTTTGTATTGTTCATCGTGATGTTCTTTACCATTATTACTTTCTCCATCATTACCTTCTCCGTCATCATTATCTTCTTCTTCTTCTTCTTCTTCTTCTCAAGACGTTATCAGCCTTGTCATTTAATTATCATCATTTCATTTTCATCTTCATCGTCTTTGTTGTCATCATCACTATCATCATTGTTGCTTCTACTTCTGTTTTTGTCTTGTTTTGCTCTTTGTTTGTCAATACCATTTCTGTTTTGCATTTGCATTGTTTTTACATCACTGTTCCATCTCCCCTTCCCTTTATCTTGTTGTAAAGATCAAAGCTCAATTTCCGTTACTGTTTTAACCTCAGCTTGTTGTTCAGCCTGGTAAATGACGTCCCAGTCCAAGAAGACACACTAATGCGCCTCATTATAATCGGCTTGTCCACTGAGTTGCCAGTGACTGCTCCAGAGGCATTAGAGCTTGCTGATAGGTTGGCGCGCAGGGCTGCAGCTGTAAAGACTGGTATGTGCAACAACAACAACAACAACAACAACAACAACAACAGCAACAACAACAACAACAGCAGCAGCAACAACAACAACAGCAACAACAACAACAACAACAACAATAACAACAACAGCAGCAGCAACAACAACAACAACAACAACAAAAACAAAAGCAACAACAACAACAACAACAAAAACAAAAGCAACAACAACAACAACAACAACAACAAAAGCAACCTTTTATTTAGGATCTTCTTTACAAATCTTACAGTACATAATACACAAAGAAGAAGAGGTATCATCTAAAATAAGCAATGGGGACAAATCTAGTTATGTGATATAGTTTGTGATTATGAATTACAAGTTTGAGTCAGATAAAGTCCCACACATACCTGCAATACCTACATTGTAACAGCACTTGAATAACATATAGTCAGTGATTGGGAAGCACTGATGATTTGATGGGCGATCTTGGTGTTGTTGAGCTGATTTATTTATCTTATTGGGCTATTCCCTGTCAATTAAACATGTTCGCAATTTGAATGGGCCATTCTCAGCGTGAGTGGGACTGTGATCTATGCCTCCTTCCTTTCGAAGTTAGTGGTTCAATAGTTAGATGAAATAAAGGTAGATTTGTTTTAATTTAATTTGTCTTACTCTATTTTCACCTCAGGAGTACAAGTTCTTGGCATAAGCAGAATGGAACTTTTAGATGCAGTGCTCAATCTCTGTGCCTACCATCATCCAAAAGATATCCATTTACCATCTGGGTAAGTAGTTTTGATTGAAATTAAGTTTTTTATCTACACATTATTTATAGTTGTTGAATACTTGAAAAATTCAGTGATGAGCTAGTGGGAACAAAAAGAGGCTTAACTGGCTGTTTTCGAAAATTGTCTAGATGTTCCAACAATCAAATCTAAGATATTAATCAAATTATCTTTGAGAAAGTATGTTAAGGAAATCTGGAAATAAATATATCATTGGCTTGCTGCATACACATGTACACAAATGATCTAAACCTGCACTCAGTCGCCAGTGCCCTTCAGGGAACCCTTCCAATAAAGTGTACCAGTATACCAGTGCTAACTTTGGATAATTCACTCGGTGAGGAGTACCTACATTCTAGTTGGGCAAGTAAATCTTGAGAACCACTAGCCTCTGGGACTGCTAAATGTGTCAGCTAAAGCCTGCCACACACTAATACTGACACACTGACAGTGCTAGATCGTAAAAGATTCTGTCGGACCATGTCAGCCAGTGTGTGCAGACTCTGACAATTTATCACGGCTCGCTTGCATATAAACCAGTAGGAAGTGTTATTGCAGCCATGTGCATAGATGCTGGTGCTGCAATTTTCGCACCTTTTATCAAACCCGCCAGAGTTTGAAGTCTCTTTATAAATTCAGTTTTCTTGGGAAACCTAGGTAGACATCCACAGTCTGAAATGTACTGGAAGCTCAGAAAACCTTGTTGCAAAGTGAATAGTGTTTTAACAATAAAAAGCCTTGTGAACTACATGTAGCATGCAGGGAACTGTATTTGATTCTTGAAAACTTCAAAACAGGTTCTCATTCTTCCAAAGGTACGTTGCTCCCAAGTTGGCCATATCCAATCTGTACTGGAAAGGTTGGGTGTTGCTAGTCACCGTAGCTGCACTAAACCCAACAACAATAGGCAAGTGAATGTTGTTGTATTTGATTTCCACGCATTCTTGTTTTATTCTTTGATGAGAACTTCCGTTTATGAGAACTTCCTTTGGTTACCTACAGATTGTTAGTTTAGATGCTGTATACTTCCTGATGTATTAGTCCAGTGTGATAAACTCAGAGTGGTTGTTTGTGGAGTAATTATTAGTTGTACATGTTTACATGCTGCATTATATTGATTTTGTGTGTACGGTAAATGTAAATCCAAGACAAAAAGAGAGAAACGGAAGTTACATCAATGTATAGTTAAGAAATGAGGTGTACTTGTTTTTGATACGCACAGGTAGTTCTGGATGGAATAACTTTCCAATGTTGAAGTGTTTGATGGAGATGGTTATGACAAAGTAAGTATCATCACAAAATTTCTCTTGTTGAAAAGTAACATTGTTAGACAAGCATGGCATTTTAACAGGTAATATTGTACGCAGGATTGCCACGGTCCTTGAAAATCCTGGAAAGTCCTTGAATTTTTTAAAAAAAATCCCAGGCCTGGAAAGTCCTTGAAAATCATTCGAGGTCCTTGAAAATCCTTGAATTGCCTGGTGGCTGCACCACCAGAAAATTAACGGTGTTAAAACATTTGATTTCAGGTGCGAACGATGAACACTCCAGCTAGTTTAGAAAAAAAAACGGGCTCGAATCTCCCAAAAAGCAAATGCTGGCTATTGTGCAGAATAGAAACCGTTGTAGTGGAAATTGTACAGCAAGCATTGTTTGATGTTTACAGAAAACTATGCGAAAACTTAAAGTTTTATTTGCCGCACAAGATCCTTGAATTTGCTGGGAAAGGTCCTTGAATGTCACTGAAAAGTCCTTGAATTTCATGTCCAGTCCAGTTAAGGGTGGTAACCCTGTGTACGGTACCCGAGTGTGAAAGATTGGCAAACTCAGCCGGGAAACACTATGAACCTGTTAGATATCTGACATCATCATGCTCTGGTACAATCTATGAATTCTAAATGCAATTTGCCACCATATGGCCTTCTCTGAACTGTGGAATATCACACGTTTTTAGTCCAAGTAAAAAACGTTTTAAACAAACGTACTTATCTTTTGCCATTAACAATTACAACGGTAATATTTGCAATCTCAAATTAAGTCAAATGTGTGCAATATTACTGATAACTGTAATTAGAAAAATAAACTACATAAAGTTATTTGTACGAATGTATAAAGATTCAAACTGTAATTAATACAAACATTCAAAAAAAGTGATCAGAATTAATTATAAAGAATGGCAAGGAAGCCTTAAATAAACTATATTAAGCTTATGATAAAGAGACTTTCTACCGGACAGTTGAAGTTTCAGTCAAGGATACAGTTTTAAATAGGATATTATTAGTGGCTACTAAATTTAGCGAATTCTTTTTTACAGGAACGTAGCAATTTCTTTATTTCATAACGGCAGAATCACGGCAAGATCACGTAATCTTTCCCAAATCTAATATAACAAGTTATATGCTAAAAATGATGATTAATACGTCTTAGTAACTAAAACATACACCTGTGTTTCCAGAAAGTTTAGCTATGTCTTCAAAATTATGGAACCTGATTGTCCATACGTTGTTTCCATAGTAACTTCTCTTTCCCGCCTCCCACTGCTGCTGAAACAAGCGAACAGTTAGATCAAATGGTTACTAAGGAACTACAGGTATTTTACACTTCTATATTTTCTGACTAAAGAAGTAGAATTTGCACCGATTAGTTACCTTTCCGGTTGTTCTATGATCCTGTCTAAGATCTGTACACTTTGTGATGAGTTGTAACTTCCCTTCTTCTGCATTGTCAACATATTAATCTTCATCTGTAATCTTTCATTGTTTGGTGCATAACTAACCAGAACTGTAACTATAATGAGAAATTGTTCCTTCTTCTACTTTACAGATTGCTCAGGCCGAGAAGGAGGACATCCTGTTATTTGAGACACACCTAGCAGCAGCCACTACTGGAGTTAACATTACTGAGAGTAACAGTTTGTTGTTAACACAGCTTATTAGCATGGATCCTGTGTAAGTTTTATGTGTATTGAAATGTCTCTTGTCCTACGTGAAGGTCCACTACTGGAGTCAACATTACTGAGAATAACAGTTTGTTGTTAACACAACTTATCAGCATGGATCCTGCGCAAGTGTTACATTTGGTGAATGTGTGTGGATGTGTGTTTCAGTTTCTTGTCCCTGACATTGTAGATGCATTGCTCAATAGTTGATGCGCGAGGAGCCACATCTGGAATCTTCTGGATAGCAGTCTCTTGTATAGTAACCCAGAATGTGCTAATTGCACGCACACGAACTCACATTCCAGTTGATTTGATTACACAGCTTTTTTTACGTTCCACAGTGGTCCTGCTCGCCGCCCACCACAAGCTGTGATAGAGGGCCTCAAGAACACCAACAAGAGTCTGAAGTTGGGTCAAATGCTGTGTCGCAGCAGATCTCCAGACTTTCTGTTGGATATTATTCAGCGTCAGGTGAGTTGTTACGCAGAAACATTGTTTGGCAGCTTGGCTTGCTGCCGATTAACATAGCAATGCTTGTTCTTAGTATGTGCCAAACCAGTGGACAATGCTTGTGGCACACAAATCATTTGCTTTTTTCTGGTTTTTTTCCTCGATGACCGCAGAACTAATTATGTTTTCAAGACATTGTCCTTGTGTTTATGTTGAAGTAAGAGGCCTATTAAGAGACCTATCTAAAGACTGGAAAATGATTTTGATTAATTTGATAACTTAATTTTACTTTAATAATGTATGTAAGTGTGGCTTCCAAGTGTCCCATCTGTCTTATCGAAGTATCACCATGTTTCACGGACAGGGTACGTCTCAAAGCATGCCTTGGCTGGCAGAACTGGTTCAATCGTCAGAGGGATCGCTGGATGTGTTACCCGTACAGTGCCTGTGTGAGTTCCTGCTTCTGGACAAACCGGCTGACTCTAGGCTCAAGGAATCAGACGAAGAGAAGGCTAATCAGGAAAAGAGAATGGTAAGAATTAAACAGTTGACACCGTGACAGGGCTAGTATAGCATAGCATACCGCATGAGCATACCGTAGCATAGCATAGCGTAACGTAGCGTAGAATAACATAACACAGCAGAGCACACCATAGCATAGCGTAGCGTAGCATAGCATAGCATAGCACAGCACAGCACAACATAGCATATCATAACATAGCGTAGCATAGCATAGCATAGCATAGCATAGCACAGTATAGCATTGCATAACATAGCATAGCATAACATAGCGTAGCATAGCGTAGCGTAGCATAGCATAGCATAGTGTAGCGTAGCGTAGCATAGCATAGTGTAGCGTAGCATATCATAGCGTAGCATAGCATAGCATAGCGTAGCATAGCATAGCATAGCATAGAATAGCATACTGTAGCATAGCATAGCATAGCGTAGCATAGCGTAGCATAGCGTAGCATAGCGTAGCATAGCGTAGCATAGCGTAACGTAGCGTAACGTAGCGTAGAATAACATAACACAGCAGAGCACACCATAGCATAGCGTAGCGTAGCATAGCGTAGCATAGCATAGCATAGCGTAGCATAGCATAGTGTAGCACAGCATAGCGTAACATAGCATAGCATAGCGTATCACAGCACAGCATAGCACAGCGTAGCACAGCATAGCACAGCGTAGTGTAGCATAACATAGCACAGCACAGCACAGCACAGCATAGCATAGTATAGCATAGTATAACATAGGATAGCATAGCATAGCATAGCACTGCATAGAATGGCATGCCATAGCATATAATAATAACTATTAGATCTTTATTGTAACTTGTTTGAGAGGCCTTCAAGCACGTCAAAGAGAATTTTAAATATGCTTTCTATAAAGTTACAAAATCTATTAAAAAAGTATACTTTATATGTTGTTTAGCTCACTTTTCAGTGTTTGGTTATCGTTATCAAACATTATTCTCGTGTTGCATAGGTTATTACGTGAAGGGAAAAATATTGAGACTATCGACTGCTTAACCTTGATTTCTGTTAGCCAATTAATACTTTGTAGATTTGTTTCTCTTAATTGTTACCATGGCTTTGCAGGTGTCACTATTTGTGAAGTTTGCCGAACTGTCATTGCAAGATAATATAAATAGCTTACCTTCAAATTAATGATTCGATGACTCTTAAATATATGGAAGACTCACTTAAAGTAATTGTGCTAGCTTATATATGTGACTCCCCATGACGTCCTGAATGCCAATGTCCTGAATCGGGTCACTTTGTGCTTCATACTTCAATATTATTCCTGTCAAATACGTGAGGTGTTGCCGATTACAGATTTGTTCATGCATAGCTAGTCTGCACGTGATATGTATCTGAATATTGTTGCACAATTGGGGGGGGGGGGGGGGGGGCTACGTATGCGACCACATTTTTTTAAATTCCCGC
>JAOBYG010059775.1:0-11880 GCA_025403545.1 Epizoanthus stellaris | reverse complement strand
CCAGTGTGAGGTACAGGTGCCAGTTTACTTGAAGGTTATAAGGTAATCCGGATAACACTGGTTGTCGTAGAACACAACAAAGACGCTTCCTCCTGTCCCCCCCGAATCAGCCACGGTATCATAGGTGTCAGTTGGGTCACTCGCACTCCTGGCTGGTGGGGTGATCATGTGAGAGTTACCGGTGGTGTACTGTCCAACCAACACACTGGCCAGATACATGAAGCGATTGCCACTCGCATCTGGTGGTGAGTAGGTACTTCTGGCTGAGTACGAGGCATCCTTCGCGAAATATACACCTTTACCATATACGGTAGCTGAAAAGTAATTAACAAAAGTAATGATTGTCTACTTGTTACTGCGAGTCACGCAGTTGTCAGGATAGTCACCAGGGAAAAATCAATCAAAGTTAGCCAATAACTGTTGTTCTAGCTACGTTTAGGCTAGCTTCAAATGATCTACAATCACACATGGAACGACAAAAGGTTTTTAAGTAAAACAGAGAATACAATAACTGCACATCAAAATGCATTTAGCTTGTGTCGTTGTCTTCAGAAATGTTTGGTTTTGATATATAAATACCGATCAAAAACAACCGATATGGCTTCTCCGACAAAACGAGTCATTGCAAATAGTACACGAAAGAACAACTTTTATCACGAGAATATCAAGAGAAGGTAACGCCATGCCCCATGAAAATGATTTGAAATATATTTTTAGGACTGATGCTATTTTTAGCAACTCGCGCCCAAGACGTTTGTACGTCATGTATTTGGTCCAGATTCACTTGTAAAAGTTGTTGGTTCCATATTTTGAGTCTCATCTATAAACGCAATACCGACACACTCCGCCAAAGAGCAAAATGTTTTCGTGCTGCAGTTCAATATTACGCGTGGTAATTAAATCATTCACGTTGCCTCTAAAAACAGCAGGAGTTCCAAGTGAGATCTAATAATAGATCTCGAGTAATTATCATGGATACAGATCCCAATGTCAGAGATACCTTATCTACGAACTTGTGTTCTCTTGCTATTAAGTAATACATCATGTAAATGAATTGCGAATAACATTACCTGTGTGCTTGTGTGTGTGGCAGAGAGTGGATGGGGAAATGGAAGATAAGACAGAACTACCTACTTACATAGGCACATACGTACGTATCCACATACGTTACCTACCTACGTATGCGCCTACCTACCTTCCTCAGTCCGTCCGTCCATCCGTACGTAAGTACACAGATTCATACATGCACAAATATACATACGTAAATGCATACATACACACGTACATACATACATACAAACATACATTTACATGCATACATTTACATGCAAACATACATACATGCATTTACATACATACATACACATATGCATTTACGTACATACATACGTATATACATACATACGTACGTAGATACATACATACATACGTACATACATACATATATACATACATACATACATACATACGTACGTAGGTACGTACGTGTGTGTGTATGAAGAACAATCTAACATATTAAGATTTCTGCAGACCAATGCAACTATCTGAGATTCTAGTGGCATGCAATGACAATCATACTAATATATCATGTAGTTGATTTAGGGCCTCACCATTGTTGCCATGGTAACTTCTGTTGAAACCAGAACGGTTAATTGTAGGATTAGTACTGTCTGCAGTTCCATGGAACAGTAGCATTTCGTTACTGCCATTTTTCTTGTCCATCGCCTGCTTCTTTACAGAGTAGGCTCGGTACAGGGTGGGGTTTTGTACCCGTTCGATCTTGGTGATGCTGACGCTTGCAGTTCTCATCACAGCAGTGCTTACATCGTTGTATTCGGTCGCATTCTCAGCAGGATCAACTTGTACAAGGTGAACATCTTTTTCCTTTCCCGTACTCGCGTCCGTTGGCTGAGAATCCCATCTGTCAGGAAGTTCAATGCTGCCTGGATAAACAATGAGGACGATATTTAAGATGTGCAATGTAGCTTTGATCTGGTTCTCTAAATTATATCACTTGTGGCTAAAACGACAATACAAATTATCGTGTCTGTTATCATTTTGGATCCAATTTAAATTAAATTAGATAAGTAGAAACAGATATCCTTGAAAAAGAAATGAAAGGAACTTTATTAGTAAGAAAATACTTTGTATTGTTCAATACCTTGAAATAATCCCATTCTCCGTCACAAATTTGTAGTCGTAATAATGTTGCATCAGGGAGGTTTTATTAAGCAAATGTAAGCTGAAGGTAGTCAACATTGAAATAAGAGGCGTAAACAAGTTTCAAGGTGTCTGGCAGGGTGCATCAGAATTACTATTTTTTCTTGCAAGAGCACTAAGTAATCGAACATTCTGATAAACTATGCATTTTATAAACAGTATACTTTTGCAAGGACAATAAAGGAATATTAATAAATAATTAAACAGGTTATAATTTAGTATGTTATCGTTAAGAGTTCAGCATTCTTGTAGATACTTGAAATGAGTTAAAATAAGTTGATATGAGTCAGAAATAGAAAATACCAAACCACACTGTAACGGATACAAAACGGTGAACGCCAATGGCAATCTCATTCTGGAGTTCATTGTTAATGGGTCAATATAATAACATTTTGATTTAAGCTCCCAAATTCATCACTTTAGAGAAAGTAGGCGTAATGTGATGGGTAATTACACATCATGATCACGTGTTTCAACTTGTCATGTTGATCGTGAAGGTGAAAATATCTCTACATTCGACTTACCTTTACCAATTTCTTTACGGCACACTTCAAGAGTATCCCTTGAATCGAGATGGATTTCTTTCTTATCCTTGAAGACAATTTCGTACTTCTCCTTATTCATGGTAAAAATCACTGACGCCTCTTTGTTGGCGAAGGCCTGTTCGATCTGAGCGTTAATTTCCATATCATACGGCACCATGCCACCATCCTCAGCGCAACACCACTGGACACTTTGAAACAGGAGTTCTGCATATCCTCGAGCATGTTCCTCAGCCACACCCTTTGTGACGATCTCATAAATAGCACTGGAGACATCCAACAGGTCAAGTGACTGTCCCTGGACAACTATGCGAGGAATTCTTTTATCTATGGAAATCTTGACGTCATAAATTTCCTCAAGCCGCATGATCTGTCTTCTTCTCTTGTCTGTTAGTTTATCTATGGACTCGTGTTCGATGACGTTCTTGGTGCAGTTCTTCATCATCGTATCATCAACGGCCTGGACTGCATTGTTGAGGTCTTTTTCATTTCCTGCGAAGATGTCTAGAGAGACCTTGTCCTGAATGGATAACGTGGGCTTCACGGGGGTGTCACGTGACATGCCAAGAATACTTCTGCCAACATCTTTGAAGAAACCTGACACACTGGATAGGAATCCACTGCTGGGTGACTCATTCACAAACTCCTCTAGTGCGTCTTGGAAGTCATGTAGCATCGGTGCTTGAAACACAACCACACGAATGAGGTTGATCGCCATCAACTGTCCCTGGCTAAACTTGTCGATGGCAGCTAACATTGCTTTTGCTGAATTCTTGGGTTGTAGTCCAAGATTTCCCGTTCCAATTGCTGGAAAGGAAATGGAAGTTATTTGGTTAGAATCAGCCATAAGAAGACATCTGAGAACTGAATCCTTTATTGCAGCAGGATCGTGAGCAACTGGCACAACATGATAAAGCAATTTGGCCTTCAGCTTTCCGGCACCAGTTGCTACTATAGCACCAGGTTTCTGTCGCCCCATTCTGTCGCATTCATCCTGTATCGAACCACCGCCAGCTTTAGCAATGGCTGCTCCAACTCCTGCCTGACTGATATCTAGTTGTATATTGGAAAGAGTCACGACTGCATCCACGTTTTCTGAGGTGATGTCGCCAACTTGTACTTGAACTGTCAGTGATCCAAGCTTGAGTTCAAACTGGGAGTCTTCTAGTCCACGATGGCTTCTGCTAGCTATTGATGGTGGGCTAGCAATTGCGACAAATTCTTCTTCTTCTTCATCATCATCATCAAGTAAGGATAATGTACTTGTAGTGCCACCACGTGAACGTCGACGGTTTCCTTTCTGGACACCAGTTGGGACTACAGCAGAGGGATTGCGACTTTTGAACTCTGCTTGAAATGCCTGGACAGTGGGTGTATCTTTATTGAATACTACCAAGCGGATCTCTCTCAGAGTGCCGGGAGATGATTTCTGGATAAAACTGTTGGCTTCTTCCACAGAAATGTTTGCCACTTGATCTCGTGGGAATCCAAGATTACCAGTTCCAATCGCTGGAATGGCAATGCTCTTCAATTTCCTCTTGTGAGTTTCCTTCAAACACTTTTGTAAAAGTGCACGCAATGTCTACAACGAAAACACAGAAAAAGGATCAAAGTTGAAAATATCTATTTTAAGTAAATTGCGAAGACTGTACGCCTAATTTCTGATCAGTTTATATGTAACGAGTTTGACTATCCCTCCATAACGACTACAGTTGCGATGTCGGCAAACAAAACCTCAAGTCATATTAAACCAATTATTTTCGTAACATTAAAAAAGAAGATAATTATAATTTAACTTTTGTACCTTATTACTTTTCCACCGCACTCACTTGCACATATTATGTGATTTAGATAATATTCAGCGTTTGATGGAAATGCTGAGATGGATTACCTAAAAATTGATATGGTATTTTTTTCGATGTGGGAATGAAATTTCTAGATGACGTACCAGCGCGAATTCTTCATCATGGCTATATTCACTTGAAATGTCAGTTAAACTGAACAACCATCCTCATTGCCAAAAACTTATAAACTTTTAGTTGATTTGGCCTACTCACTGGCATAGATAATTCTAGTTTTCAAATTTCCCCTAGCTTTAACTTTGATTAACAAATTAGTGTTGCCGTGAAGATGTACTCGAACATACAAACATATGCAACCACAAACACACACAGACACACACATACAAGCAGACGTTTACCAACACATGTTTTTTCTACATATACCTAAACGCAATGATGGACACAAACAAATAAGTTCATATTTATAGTTAATAAAATTGTGACAAATGTATTACCTGCTCACCAGCTCCGTCTCCATAACCATCACACACAACATGGAACACGTGTTTACACTTGAGGTTTCCGCCACTGGTTACACAGATGTCTCCGGTTTTTAGTGGGGCCTTACTGTTGCACTCTTGTTGGAGGCTTGGTCCAGCTACGGAACTCAAGGCTTGAGCACAAGGATTTGAACTCAGGTCCATGTCAGCGGCTGTTGTGTTCACTAAAACATCTGCCTGTTTGTAGAAATGAACAGCACAAATTAACTTCGATAACCAGATTAAGTTACCACCCCAGATTAAGTTACCACCTCAAGTTAAATGACAATATCGGACTGTTATGCATCTATTATTTCATTATAAGATGAGAGATTTGGTGAAGATCCAGTTACATTTTGCGGTAATGTACTATAAACTGTCACATAGAAAACAGTCAATAAATATAAGTATAGAATAATTAAGAGGGATATACAGAGTTTCGACAAAATGAAGTCTTGTAGGTACTTTATGAACATTTTGTAACAAAGAGTTGCAGCTAGAGAATATACCTTATGCATTACGACGTAGTACATCAATATTATTTTGTTGCGTAACAACTGAAACATTGCATTGTGGTATATGTAGTAGTCACGGAACAGAATAATTTTGATGTGCTATGTCATCATGTATAAGGTCTACTGACTACAACAGTGAAGTGAAGTGTGATGTGGTGTGCTTGGTTTAACGTAGTCTCATCTCAGTAACGTGTCATGCATAGGGTATGATAAGAAACGTTAGCTTGCCCTAGAACTGAGAATAGGTACTACTGTGGCGTATTTTGTTTGTACTGTAATAGGTACTACTGTAGCGTATTTTGTTTGTACTGTAACGTAGTGAGTAGTGTGTACTGTGGGGAGACACACGACTTACGTCAAATGTGTGTGCACATGGAGCAAACACGTACGTCACATGGTGTATCTGCAATGCATATCAATGCGAAAATGTAACGTGATTTCAAAATGATCTAACCTCCTCCTGAGATAGGTCGCCAACCCTCAGAGTTATTAACACATTTTGAGGTGTAACAATGGTGTAAGGATCTGAGGGGCCGCTGACGGTGGCAGCAACTGGTACTGCTTTCGAGACATGCTTCGCTTTGGATTTGCCTTTCCTCTTGAACTTTGCCTTGCTTCTCGTGCTTGTCTTAGGTGTTGCTGCTGTTGTATTCTCCCAGAAATCCCCCTCTTTCGCGAACCTTTTCTTCATTTCTCCAGTGAAGGCTTTAACAGTTAAGTCATCATTATCTGTGATGTGGATTTCTGTTAATCGGCATTGCAGGTTCCTTTCGGAGAATTCCAGTATGGTGTCTATCATAACCTCTGCACACAGATCACGGGGAAATCCAAACACTCCAGTGCTGATGGCAGGGAAGGCAATTGATGAGTATGATTTCGCGTCATCTAGGCAGTTGTAAACAGCAAGCGAAAGGTACTTTTCTTGCTTGGTCTTCTTTCCCGTTGATCTGACGTGATCAAATTTAGAATCCCACTGTGGTCCGACAGCGTGGATTACCTTCTTGCATGGAAGTTTGTAGGCACCAGTAACAAACACGTCTCCTACAAGCAAACTACCGTTGTTGTGGAGGATGTACTTACGGCACACTTCTTGAATTTCTTTTCCGCCAGCATTTACAATCGCCTTGGCAACGCCTCCAACGTGCTCGAGTGATGAATTGGCTGCATTCACTATGATATCCACTCGATGTTTTGTAATGTCACCTTGGTAGATCGAAATCTTCTTGGATTCTGGCGTAACATAGGTACACATGCATTTTTCAGAGCTATCTAAGTCGGACTCTTCTGGGATAGATGTCGTGACAGATTTTGTCATTGAAGCAGACCTCATCTCGATGATACATCTGTGTTCTGCCTCTGCCAAGTTGAGCATTGCCACACCTTGCCCTTGAATGAAATACTTGCGCATTCCAGGTTTATCAATTGGAACGTTTCTGGAAATAATGTCCTGAATGATCTTACATAACTTGGCCATGCCCTCTTGCACTCCATCGACTGTTCCAGAAATGATCACTCCGCTCTCTTCATCTTCCTGACTCTCTCTAATGATTATTGAGTGAAAGTGAAGGTTTCGCTGAACTCCACTAACTTTGTCTCCCCAGTAACGGAAAAGAAATATTCTCTGTCCAGTTGATAACGGGATAATTTCCGTGGCAATCGTATTTTCCACAAGAAATCTCTCGACAGCACTGTAACTCTCTTCAGCATCGTCGCAACAACCTCCAACCCATAAGGTACCAGTCTTGGAATCAAATGTTACCTTACTAAGGTGAGACCTCTGCAGTCTGTCCCTTAATTGGCTCCATTTCTCACTCTTCATCAACTGTGCTTGATCGTCTTCTAAGTGCTTGCTTCGTTCTGCAGTAAGACCTTTCACGAGATTAGCAGCTTTGCGTGCTTGGGTGCCATTAAGACCGACCACCATCACTTCGTTTGCCTTATCACTCTCGAAAGATAGAACTGCCATGACCTCATCTTCCTCAAAGTTCTTATAAATGTATTCTTGGGCATCTTCAGTCTTCAACACTGAAATTATTAAGACTGGCAACTCTACAGAACATTCTTTGGTCTTGGCTAACATTTGCCATACTTCTACATTCACCTTGTTTATCAAATTTTCGGGTCCCTTAAAATGAATTGTTTTTGCTTCAGGACGTATTTCAACCTCTAGCCCCTTGTACTCCCCTTGAAGTCGCTCTTGTAGCCCACTGTGTTGCAATAAGATGAGCTTGTTTGTTGGGATGTCTTTTATTTCATCTCTTACCACTGACGCCTTGAATCTCTCCTCTTCTACGATGTCAGAGACAAGGTCCTCAAGCTGTTGAGCAAGGTCCTTTACTTTCTCTCTTAAGCCAAAAATGTCCACTCGATTCTCTGATGAGAGTGGCTTCACTGTTAGGTCTTTACTCGTAAATGCCTTGAGAGTCTCGTGTGAGCGTTCTTTGTAGCTTGTCACTGCCTCCTCTGCAACATGTACACATTTCCTTCCAAACTTTGACAGAAACGACAAGACATTGCTACACGTTGGATCCCACTTGCTATCATCCATCTGTTCTTCTTCACGTGACCTCAAGACGATTCGCTGTGCATCAGGCACTTTCTCAATATGTACGGCGAGATTTTGAAGCAGCTCACGCAGCTCACCAGAGTACTCGCTCTCGATAAACTCCAGCACTCCTTGGTCATACTCCACCTCTCGGCTCTTGGGCACCATTTTTTGACGTTTAACACTTTCATCAACGAAGAAAGGATAGTAGGGCTTTACAATAATTTGGACATTGTTGAGGGAATGCTCTCTCAAGATCACTCTGTTAATGACTGTAAATAGAAACAAGAGCTCATTTTAGTACAGCATATCAGTTTTTGTAACAATACTTGATCAGTCACGTTGTTACGATTTACCTTACCCTGATAACAGACTTTTTTCTGAACGACAATTAGTACTGTGGCGTACCACGAAATTACCACGAACACTTCAGTTTGATTGAAATGTTGCCACGATTTATTGTAACGTAATGTCGTACTTCTTCACGCTGGCGGATCATTAGGGAAATTGAATGGGCTCAAGTACAACTTTCTCAAAAAAGTAGGTGCAATTGTTTTCGTGTTCTAGTAAAAATAGATATAATATAGGCAACGATCCCCCAGTTTCATGTCGACCAATATCTTTTCTAGTTTCCATGTATCTTACAATGACTGGTATACAGATCTCTCGACAAACGCTTTGAAGATGTTATAACTTACATGTATACATGTACGTGCAAAAAGACACATTCTTAGCGTCTGGTCTCATTTCTGGTACCAAATACAAGAGTAAACAAACCTTCACAATCCTCAAAGTGCACTAGTGCGAAATATTCTCCAGCGGTAAACTCGACCTTGCTAACATCTCCGCCACTACTTCTTTTCTTACTTTCAAAGTAGTACATTATGGTGTCCTCTGTCACGTCTTTTGGAAGACCCGTGACAGTCACACAACTGCAGATCTCAATCTGTTCTACAGTGAGTTTCTTTCCTTCCAGTGGCTTCTTCTTTGCTTTCTCTAAAATTCTGTTAAAATCTTAACATAATAGAAAGAGAGATACATAAATAGAAATAATAAAATTAAAACGTCCAGGTGTTATTCACATTTATTGTATGATAACAACCTCACCATAAAAACAGACGAAGTCCTGTTTCCTCCCCCTTTCGCATCCACATATTATTTTATTCCCTATTATTGTTTGTTTTCAGCCTCCTCCGCAGGCAACTCAGAAGTCATTTCCGGTCGATGCTCGATTGCTTATTTCCGTTGCCCGAACTTGATCATTAGATTTGCCTGTGGAGGAAGCTAGTATGCTTTCTTGCTTTGTATGTATTTAATTTATAATTATGTGATGTGGCGAAGGAATAAACTAAACTAAACTAAATTAAATTAAAAAATTTCCGCAAATATAATAATATCCTGTAAAAAAGGTAAAGGAAAAGTGTGTTCTATAAGGAAAACAAGTTGTAACTCAGTGAATCTTTTCAAAAACTTATTTACTGGCCTCTTATACAAACGAAATAAGCTAATTTATAGAAATACAAATGTAATTTTTGCAATATGGATTGACCTATTATAATATTGTTAACTTTACGGTTGGTCCCATGTCATCTTCAAAATCAACGGATTAGAAAAACTTCAGTTTCAATCTAATTTCAAACAATTTATGATACTTTCTTGAGAAAAACTTTGCCGTCTATATATATACGGGACACAAGAAAGGTTTTGTATATATCGCCAAAATAGGTCTACTTAATTTCCACCAAAAAAAATATTCTTGGTGGCAATGATGCGATGACCTGTCTTGGCAAAATCGTCAAAATCATATACATACTGCTCGGTACTTGAACTCCTAAACACAGTGTGTAACACCTTGACACATGGACTGTGCACATTATACAGATATTTGGAGATATGCCGTTTAACAAACCACTTACCTGGTTTCTCAGAAAATAGAACAATAGCATTGTTATCATCACCAAATGTGACATCGGTGACTTCCTCGCCTGAGATAGCCTCCATGTAGCACAAGAGCCCATCTCGTGTAGTACACTCATTCAATCCTCGCACTAACATCCGCAATGGGTCCTTTGGTAACTGTTTTACTGGTTCCTTTATAGCAACACTCAACTCATTACCATCCAGGCGATGAGAACCTTTCTCAACTACACGACGGGCATCTGAATAACATACAAAAAGAGATGAATGGAACTATGACAACACAAAATTCAAATTGTTCAAAGAATGACAATATAACATCTCAATTTTCTTATTTAGTGAGTTACCAGTTACAATTCACTCTGCCCAAAAGACTTACTAAATTGATGTTGTTGACAGTGTAACGATCTTACACTGTACACTAGAAGACGATTTTTATAAAATAATCGACCTCAAAACTCCACAACGGTTTAAAACTGAAAAATCTAAAACATTTACAACTAAACTCCAATCTAAAAGACTAACGTTATGCTATCTGTAAAATCAACACAACTCTATTATAATTACGAATATTAAGGCTAATCATTATCAACATACCGATAAATAGATTACAGCTAAAAAACAACTTACAAAATCTAATAACCATTTTCACTAAGAATAAAAAATAAAGAAGAGTGACTTTCAGACTCTACCCTTGTGAAAACCAAATCCTGAAACACAGATTCAAACTTCCTTTCTTTTCGACATAGTATACTATATCCATTTTAGAAGTTGATGTTTACCTGCAGAGTTTACAAATGTGACCAAAGCCACTCCAAATTCCATCTGTAGATCGATATGTTCAATATCTCCGCCCCCAGACCGCCGAGTGTTCTCAAAGTAGTTACACACTGAATCTTCCGTAGTCTTGGACGAAAGACCACTGACCTCTAGTACACAAGATTCTGATCCTCCCGGAGAAGAAATATCTTCTTTTTCTTCTTGAATATGCTTCTCTGACTTCACCAACGAGACAGAAAGTTTGGCCCCATCGAGGGTGTGTTCACAGGAAATTACTTTCTGAGCCACTGTTTTGAAACAAAAACATACAGCAACATTCTAGAATTTGAATGATTTTTAAACGAGCAACTTCTACATCGTGTACCAAAGGTTTCTAATTTCGCAGTGGATTGTTGATGACTGTGGGCGATGGTGGATGGTGGCTAATGATGGTGAGTGATGGTGGGTGGTGGTGGATGATGGTGGGTGATAGTGGGTGATGGTGATAGATGCTGAGTGCTACATGTAGTGATGGATGGTGGATGGCGCTGAATGATGGTGGATGATGGTGGGTGGTGGTGGATGATGGTGATGCATGGTTTGCGATGGTGATGGATGGTGGGTGATGGTGGATAGTGGTGTATGATGGTGGGTAATGTTGGGCACTGGTGAATGATGGTTATGGATGGACGGTGGGTGGTGGTGGATGATGGTGAGTGATGCAGGATGATGGTGGGCGACGGTGATAGATGGTTGTGGATGATGGTGGGTGGTGGTGGATGATGGTGGATGATGGTGGCATTGCTGGATGATGAGAAGTGATGGTGATGGATGGTGAGTGATGGTGGGTAGTGGAGGATGATGGTGAGTGATGGTGGGTAGTGGTAGGTGATGGTGGATGATGGTGAGTGATGGTGGTGGATGATGGTGGATGATGGTGGATGATGGTGGGTGGTGGTGGGTGATGGTGATAGATGGTGGGTGACAGCGGTGGATGGTGGAGATGATGGTGAGTGATGGTGAGTAATGGTGAGTAATGGTGGATGATAGTGAGTGATGGTG
>JAOBYG010059664.1:0-11882 GCA_025403545.1 Epizoanthus stellaris | reverse complement strand
GCCATCAGATACTCCAAACTCTTGTAAAATACTGTCACCATACTTGTCACATACCATGTAAACATGTTCTTTATATTTTTATTATTAATCCTATGTTGATGGTAACAATAAATATCTGATTGATTTGAGTATAAATGACTAGTTGTAAAGCTCTGTTTACACACAGTATTTTTATGCTAGAGAAGTATAGTTTACTGAAAACATTTTTTTGGTGCACAAAAAAAAGTTTAGTGTGGTTGATGATGTCATCACTTTCCATATATGGAAATTAAAATTTGCAATTTAATAATGCGTTCATAATAACGAACAGAATACTTAGCAAATATTACTGCTGTTCAGTAGAAGAAAAGATTAAGAAAAGTATGAACTGATTTTTTTTTAATCTGCCCACAAATTAGTCATTATTGTAGTAACTTAGATAATGTCATTCTATATTTCCTTCTATAGTACCTTTTCTTTTCTCAATCTCTCTTTTTAGTGAACAACAGTAATATTTGCCACTCTCTGTTCTTCACGCTGATTGTGTTATTAACTTGTAAAGCTGCAAATTTGAATTTCCATATTTGGAAAGTGATGACATCATCAACCACACCCAATTTTTCTAAATTATAGCTAAATTAAACCTAAATTATAGCTTCCTTTTATATTCAACGTAACATTTTCCCTTTACATAGTTTTATTTCTCAACCATTGTAATTTTATAGAATTTTAGTAGTAAAAGGCTATGTGCCTTGGGAAACTGATTCCATTTTCAGAATCGCTTTACATTTATACATGCACGTCTGATGTTACAAGAGAACCTGAATGGCAGGCGTACAATGTCATCTATCTTTATGTATTTCTTTGACACAATAATTAAACAATTGTTTTGTGAAGAAATGTCTTGTTTACACATTTCTGTAATACCAGGGGACCACTCCTTGCTTCATCATGAGTCCCCAAGGTTGCAAGGGGTCCCACACGTATACCATACTGAATTCATTGGTTCACCTGATGAAATAAATAAATAACAGGAATATAACAGTAAAAAGGCGATATGACTAAATAATTGACACAACACCTCCAACTCAGATCCTGATGCACTCTTAATTTTATTGAACTTTATGTGCTTTGAAGTGTTGAGTGCTATGATCCAAAGTTCAAGCAGTGGAAGTTTGTGGCATCCATGGCAACGGCTCGACGATATGTAGCTGTGGGTGTCTTAAATGGTTTGCTATATGCAGTAGGTGGATATGATGGCACAACAGTCCTGGACAGTGTGGAGGTGTATGATCCCAGGGTTGACCAGTGGAATGCAGCCACACCTATGAAGAGCAGGAGGAGGCATGCTGCTGTTGGTGTGTTGACTGCCAATCAGTCTGGCAGCACATCAGGTATATTTATTAAACACATCGATATCCAAATGAGTAAGCTGCAGCATAAAATATCAACCCCAGGAGTATGTGAGATAAAATGTGCATAGCCTGCGTATCTAGAATGTCGAGCTATGCAGGCTAAAATGTGCAAGTTATAGATATTATAAATATTACAAATATGCAATTTTTGCAAATTCTTTTCCTTCTGTTTTCCCATCATGGAGAGCTTGAGGGGAGGCGGGAAGGGAGTCACACTTGTCAATGGTGAACATTTCTTAGTCAAATTTGTATTGCAGACCTGTTCATTTTATAATATGTGGTTTGCACAGGAAAGAACATTGTTTGTCTAGAAAACAAAAATCTTGAAAGTTACCCACCTGACCTGCTGACACCAGCATCTCACATCATGAGGCAACACACTTTGGACACTTACTCTTTATTACTAGTTTTCTCCAGAGAAATTTTTGTTTTTGTTCCATCTTACTGCAGGGTCCCATTATAATTTAAATGTAACCCTATCTGGACAGGCGCCTCCTCCTTAACATTCTTATTATGAAAGCTACCAACACAAATATGTTGGACTAACTGCTTAAGACTTGAGGAATCTAAATCCAATTGTGCCTTTGATGACTATCAAACTATTTGCTCTCAGGGCTCGACATAGGGGCCTGCCAGTGGCCAAAGGCAGGCCAAATTTCAAGAATGGCAGGTGAAAAACTAAAATCGCAGGTCAAAGTTTACAGATTTGTTCCACTTTATTAACTAAAAATAATAAATTGGCAAGCCACAATTTTCTCTATTTCGAGCCATGTCTTGCCTATTTTCCCTTGCAATGGCTGATCTTTTGATACTGAAGAAATTTGATTATTTTGTAAATAAAAACTCAAACCAATTAAAAACTGTAAATTAATACTATATCTGGCCTGTTAATTCACAAGACCAGTATTCCCAAGTGGCTGGGGGACTGTCTATTTCTGATACACCAGTGTGGCCAGCATGATCTACACTGGGATGGTGTCTCTGCTCATCAATCCAGTGCTTAACAGCTTGGCCATGCTGCCACTCATTGCCATCTTTGGACCATTTGCTGTTTCCGCCTCGCAGACAACTGATCACCCTTGTATTATTTTGATTTAGAATATATGTATGCAGTAGGTGGTCATGATGGCGTAAATTACCTGAAGTCTGTTGAGTACTACAGTGCAGACGGCAATGAGTGGACACAGGCAGCAGCAATGAGTGCGCGGCGGGGCGGAGTGGCTGTTGGGTGTGTGGGAGGTCATCTGTATGCAACTGGAGGCTACAATGACACTACTAACTTGAGCACGTCTGGTATGTACAGTTGCTGGTTGTAACTACAGTAGTGGCCTTGCGCAAGTTACTGGTGCTTGTTTCCATCACCTGAGTTTTGCACACGTCATGCATGCACCAAAGGGCGCCAAAGGCAGCAAATGTGCACAGGTGCCTGGACGTAAAATGAACATGCCTTGTTCGATTATGTCCCCCTAACTTAGCTCAAAATCCACACGCTTTCTGTGCCCTCCTTGCATGATATCCATGTGCTTTTAATGCCTACATACAAGTTGTAAATCAGGTACCGATCTGCTAGATGAACATTTGGTACACACAAAGCTTATGATTTCGGAGAAATGTTTTGTTATGAAAATAATTGGTTTCAGTTTAAAATATGAACGAAAACAAAAATGTAATTTTGTTGGATGGCAATTCAGTGAGAGGCAACAGTACTATAACATGCTAAACACAATCAAAGAATTATGTTCCATCTAGTGGGCAAACAGGTAAAAGTGACAGAAACCTGGAGCAAATGAAATAAAAAATTACCTCATTTGATGGCAATGAAGAAGAGCGTAAATGTGTGAAAACATCTTGTATTTCGGTGCTTCAGCTCAACAGCACATATATATGTAATACACAATCGAAGTCCTGGCAATCGCGATGCATAGCAAGTTTAATTTTGTATATACTTATTGTAGACGAAAACTTTGCAAGCAACAAAAGAATAATCACTGTTCGCCGAAAGATTATTTGGTTGCATTGATTTTTGTACAGTGTTGTAAATGAAATAATTTACATTTCAGTTGGTATTACACGAGACTAAGTTGGGCATTTCTTGAGAATACGAAAAATCAACTTACAAATACAAAGCCCAGGCATGTATGGTGGCATCCTAATCGTATACAACCACATTTTTAAAAACCATGGAATCTATCTTGTCTGTTATTTGTCGGTGCAAACCAACTACATACTCTAAAGGAAACTGTCAACTTATTTTAACCACAATTGCTTCCGTTTAGAGAGATACTATCCAGACCAGGACCGATGGACACTTGTAGCACCAATGAATGTGGGCCGCAGTGGTCATGCAGTGGGTGTGGTAGGTGGGTATCTGTATGCCCTTGGCGGGCATGATGGCGTCTCTTACAGGAACACTGTGGAGTACTTCAACCCCGTGGTTGGTGAATGGGAGAGTATAGGACCAATGGGTATGTGCAAAGCTGTGGCTGGAGTTGCTGTCGTCAAGCAATGTAGAGTACACAGAGATACATTATCGTCACTGGATGTATAGAGCTGCTGTCATTGAGGAATGTAGAGTACACAAGATACATTATCGTCACTGGATGTATAGAGGTGCTGTAATTAAGGACTGTAGAGTACACAGAGATACATTATCGTCACTGGATGTATAGAGCTGCTGTCATTGAGGAATGTAAAGTACACAGAGATACATTATCGTCACTGATGTATAGAGGTGCTGCCATTAAGGAATGTAAAGTACACAGAGATACATTATCGTCACTGGATGTATAGAGGTGCTGTCATTAAAAAATGTAGAGTACACAAGATACATTATCGTCACTGGATGTATAGAGCTGCTGTCATTGAGTAATGTAAAGTACACAGAGATATATTATCGTCACTGGATGTATAGAGGTGCTGTCATTAAGGAATGTAGGGTACACAAGATACATTATCGTCACTGTTTGGATAGTGGTGCTGCCATTAAGGAATGTAGAGTACACAGAGATATATTATCGTCACTGTTTGTATAGTGGTGCTGCCATTAAGGAATGTAGAGTACACAGAGATACATTATGGTCACTGGATGTATAGAGGTGGTGCCATTAAGGAATGTAGAGTACACAGAGATACATTATGGTCACTGGATGTATAGAGGTGGTGCCATTAAGGAACATATCTTTATTTCACCCCTTTTTGTTTTCAGTATTTACAGTAGTTCTAATAGATAAAATTAGAATAGATAAATGGGGTACTGGCAAACTAGAATAACCATAGGGTTAAAAGTGATAGGTTGCCACTTTGCATTTTTTGCTAATTGCAATCGTTAATATGCACATATCAGTTCATATATATTCTAATTTTCTTACTCATCTGATTTTCGTACTCATATTTTTACTTACAGTTTGTTTTTTCAGCTCGAAGCTAGATCATTTATAACTTACTCTTTATATATATCAGGAATTGTCTCCACGGTGTATTTGTTATGATCGATGATTAACTGGCGACCCGAAACTTTCGCTCTCAATGATCCCAGTTGCTGTTCCTTCTTCATTGCTCTTATCATTACCGCCCGTTCTTTCTGAATTTCTTTCGGATAGTCCAGGGTACGTTATGTAAGCGTTTTCGTAGTTTAAACTTTTAAACACTGTGTCCTTGTCCTCCCGAGACACGAACCGGACTATATATGATGGGTCTGATTCGTTCACTACCTCCTCTTCCAAGGTGATGGACTGCGTGGCATCACATTTCTCTTGTTTCTATTCCCATTTCCTTTTCCAATAAGTCCACAATAACATATTTTCATTTCCCCCTTGGTTTCTGGAATATTTCTGAAAATAAGGTTCTCCCTTCTTGTATCTGCTTCCAGAATTAGGTTTTTCTCCCGCTCTTTCTTGATCTCTTTTTGTAGATCCGCTATCTCCTCCTGTTGTGTCTTGTGAAGCTCTGCTAATACGTCCAATCGTGTCTGCATCTCTTCGTTTCGTCCCCAATCTTCTTCGAGGCTTTTGCCTTGCTCCCTGAGGTTTTCTTTCATGCTCTTCACCTCTTCTTGTACTTCGAGTCTAAATGTGCACAGTTCACTTGATAACACTAAGAATCTACTGTCAATTCTCACAGTCAGCATTTCCAACGCAGCATGCATTTTGGCAAGTGTGATCTATTCGGCTACTGGAGAGGTCATTTCGGTTTCATCAATCCTTCTTATAGTCAGGTCGCTCAGCGTACATTTTTGTAGATATCTTTAAAGAGCGGATAAATGCACAAACATTTGCAAGGTATTTCCTTAAAGACTACTGGACAATTTTAGTCGTGGCTTCATATCCGCAGCGGAAACTCTGTAATGAATTATATCGATGAAAATTGAAAATAATGGGGAATGATAGTTAATGATGGCAAATGATGGTGAATGATGGTGAATGAGTGACAATGATAGGATCATCATTCTCTATATTCCTCATATAATTTGCCTTTTATTATTTCTTTATGCTGCTCTAATTAACTATAGAGTTGTTTTTGGAGGAGGCTGGTCCAAGCCTTCCTTACATTTCTTAAGAATTCGCATTAAACATAAAATCCATGATGGCCGACACATGTTAATACAATTTGAGTTGCAGAACGGCAAAAGTGGCATCTAATATAGGGTTATTGAATTTATCGAATTTGATCTGATATACACTGAAATACTACAAATACTACAAATAGTATGAGCTACAGTTAACTTTGTATTTATAAAACTTGTTCAGTCTTGTAATCAGGTCCGGGCCTTGCCCGATACGGTATAGCAAACTTCAATTGTATAGATTTGGCTTGAATTTCCCTTTGGACCAATTGATCGAATGTTACTGGTCAGAATCGTCAACCAAGTCTCTCAATGCACTGTGGCTGCAACGCCATATCTGTAGGCGGCAGGCCACACAAGGGCAGCTCACACATGCAGAAATAAATGGGGAGTGAAAAATGATCCCACCCCACATCCTACGGACGATCCTCAAATACCCAAGACTTGAGGACTGTTAGGGTTGGGTTAGATGAATTGATTGTTATAGCCAATATTTATGCCATGTGGTATTACAATGTACCAAATCGTATGCAATGATCTCAACAATTCTTATGTGGTATTTGGCCATCTTGGATTTTTTTTTTCACGTAAATTCTCAAGAAAAGTCATGGAGGGCTTCCATCTTTTTCAAGAAGTAACTCCATAGTTAATCCGAGCTAAAAAATATATAATAAAAGGCAAATAATTGGAGAATGAAGTGGACTAACGGTCTTATCATTGCCACTCATTCTACATCATTTGCCTTCATTCCCTAACATTCTCTATTTTCATCGATATAATTAATTATAGATTTGTCTTTGTCGATGGAGCCACGACTAAATTTGATTTAGATACCATAAAGAGGCTGTATGCAAACATTAGTGCTTTTATCCGCCCGGTAACGATTATTAACTATACCTTTAAGGTATATGAAAGGGGTATTATTTCCATAGTAATTAGTATATTAGAGGATAAGGGTTCGAACCTCGGGGCGGAGCCCCCCATATGAAACTTTATTGAGTACCCCTCCCTCCCGGGGGGCAGTTGTCTGACTGCCAGCTAGTGATCTAATTAAGGTTTGATATTTCGTATTTTCCAGGTGATGGTTCAGTCACGTTTCCTACTATACACATTATCCCAGTTGGAAGAGAACCGTCCTCAGCGTTGATGGTGAATCGAAGCTTCAACTTGCTTCTTCAGGCAGAAATTGACACTAAACGACAAACTTATACAAACATAAAATTGAAATGGGATATCCGGAGAGTACTTATTTCGCCTTTTAATATTTCCAGTAAGAATATTATTAGTCAGTCGGGAAGCAACAAGATGGAACTTGCTAAACACACTCTTCCACTTGGTCTCTACTACGTTGAATTCACTTTTCACGGAATGTGGAACAAACAGTTGACTGTAGAGTCCAGAGATGGTGGTTTCGTTGAGATCGTCTCATCTCCGCTTCAGGCGATAATCAGCGGCGGTGATATAGTTTACCTTAGACCTTATAGGTCGGTGAATCGAAGTGCTCTTCTCTCTTACGACCCTGATACAGCGGGTTATAAGAACCATAAAGCCGTAAACTTCACCTGGTACTGCAGGAAGCCTACTGAAAAAACTTTCCAAGAAGGGTGTTTTGAGAATAGTGACTCCAGCAAGGCAACTGGGAAGGAAGTTCAATTGAACCTGAAGAAACTAAAACCCGACAGTACTTTTGTTCTTGTTCTTGCAATGCAAAAAGATTATCGCCAGTCCACGGCTACACAGCGATTGTATGTGGCTAATGAGGACATCCCTGCAGTTACAATAAGGTACATTATCACTAGCCGAATTGAAGTCTCCTTACAAAGCACAAAAATATAAAAATATAGGTAATAATTAGTCTATACACGTACAGAGAGATACTCCTATACATTTGTATTAGAAAGATAAACTTTGTCTTTCTAATTAGTAATTTTTTGCATCAACTTGGAGTGCCGATTTCGAACATAAATCTCATCAAAACTGATCTAAACTTCAGCCAATTGGCTTTAAATTTATATATGAATTTCATTTTTTACTTACCTTAAATGCCTTCTAAGCTTTGTAGAATTACGTAGCCGCTTGCAAGTAAATACAATTTTCCTTACAGCGGTTTGGAGAAATTCGACTGAAATACAGCGATTTGTATGGAGACCGAGTAACCGCGCCTGAAAACTTCGACCTCGTCTATTTCAAATGTTCCTAATTTGTTCCTGATTTTCCTCATACATTTCTTTGAACACATGACACATAGGAACCCTGTCAATAGTTTATTATATTAATGGCTTTACATCTTTTAACATGTTTAAACAACATGTTAAAATGTCACTAGTATCAGTGTTTGTCAGTTAATGTATATATGTAATCATACTATCTATATAATTTCTAGCAATACTATGAATTAATGTACTTGGTGGCTAATCCAAGTTGATTTATTCTGATTCGTTGAAGGTGTGACTCAAACTGTTTTCCTCAAGTCAATCCTTCCTTGCAAACAAAGCTTACAGCTGAATGCTTCCAGTGCGACAACAATACTAAGTTTACATGGATATTAAAAGAACACTCCATTAAAGACTCGAATATTAATTGGATGAAAAAACAAGAATTAAAACGCGGGAATCAACTTGAAATGGTGCTTGATGAAGATGTCCTAGAAGGACACAAGAACTATTCTATTCAAGTGCAGTCACGCCAAAACAATCGCACTGGTATAGCACGCTTGTTCTTCCAAACAGCTGTCCGACCTTCGGGAGGGGCATGTACAGTTTCTCCAAGCACGGGACAAGCTCTAGTAACTGTGTTTAACATACGTTGTGTCAACTGGACTGCCGTCAAACTCCCACTAATATATGAGTTTAGAATTGCCACTGGAAATGGGTCAGAGAATGTGCTCTCGCGGAGCTACGGAAGCTCTTTGTCCTTTATAACCTCGGGTGGAGGAGGTCAAAAGGACGTCGCAACCACAATTGCGGTATATGTATTCGGTCTGGACGGCGTGTGGACCAGGAAAACTTTCGTTGTTCAGGTTTGTGATGAGATATTTAAAGTAGCCACTGCCGCACTGTACCTTCTTGGCACTTTTCTAACTTTTCTAAGACTTTCTTTAAACTTTGGAGAGTTCTTGAAACTGTTTTGAGACTTTCAGAACCTTTCTTAAGAATTTCTTGAAACTTTTGAGAGTTTCTTGAAAGTGTTTTGAGATTTTTTAAATTTTCTTGAGACTTTCTTGAAACTTTTGGAAACTTTTTTGAAACTGTTTTGAGACTTTCAGAAACTTTTTAAGTGTTTCATTAAACTTTTGAGACTTTAATCTCTTGAGACTCTCTTGAAAGTGTCTAAAGACTTTCGTAAGATTTTCTTGAAACTTTCTTGAGATCCATAAGAGACTAAGTGAGGCGTTGGGACTTTCTCTATCTGTAAGGGCCTGTTTATATGGAGGCGGTTACCGGGCTGGCCCGCCTAGGCGAGATATAACCATACGCCTATTTTGCATATTAAAATATTGTTTCATTTATATGAGAAGGCGGGATGGCCCGGCACACAGCTGCTGGGATCCCGGCAACCGGGCCAGGCAGTATGGCGCCACGCCAGCCCGTCTTTGCATATAAACAGTTCATCCCGGCTGCCGGGATAAAAAATTTCACTCAACCATTACGTTTCCATTGTCTGTTTATTCAAATTGCGCGCCTGAATGATCACGCCATCAACACGTCACCAATTTTATCCCGGTAACCGGGATGAACTTTTCCCATATAAACACACAGAAAATTTCATCCGCCAAGCGGGCCAGCCCGCTTCCCTGTAAACAGGCGCTAAGTCGTTCATGTATTTGCTGACAAAATACGTACTGTGCTTTAACCTCGAACTATTACACAAGTGAGCAGAAGCCATATACACAAGCCATACCTTTAAAGTTTCCATACTTTATAAATACCGCTGTCACAATATATATATATATATGTGAAACCATATCCTAAATTTGTTGCATGTGTTTTAAACTATTATTAGATAAAAGTAGTTTCTCGCCTGTATTCACTTTGTTTCTTCAAAATATACATGTTTTCGTGTATTACCGAATTAGTGAAAAATGAAAATAAAATAAACTCAAACATAAACTGCAACTTTGTAAAGAACACAAAAGTACTGATGTTATATCAGTGAGCGATGGAAGTAGAACTTATGGACTGTATGTGTTCCCGTATTTGCACCAGGTAAAGCCTCTATCTGCCAACAACTCTACGAGCATCTTTAACACGACATTACAGCTGCTGACAACGAATGGAAGTTTGTGGAATTCCTATTTGAGCACGGGCAATACCGACCAGGCAGTCGCACTTGTTAATTCTATTCTGGATATAGTAAATAGCGGTGATCTGACGGATACGGAGCAGGCTAAGGTAAACCTTTGATATCACTGTGTTCGCTAGGGGCGCTTTCTATTGATCGGGTCTGGCCGACCCGAGAGAACTGGTTCTGACCATTGTAAATGGAAATGGAAAGGTCAAGGCGCGCGCGAGCATTTTCCCGCCAAAACTCACCAAATTCCCGCGCCCTGGCCGTCCGTAACGGGAGAACTGAGCGGCTCTAATCCATGAGCTGGGCCAGTCTGGCCAGAACCGGTTCCGATAGTTGTCGCGTTCCATTTGAGAACTGACCGATCGGGCCGACCAGACCCGACAAATGGAAAGCGCCCTACGAGTAAGAATAGACAGATCTACGAATTACAAGAAAATAAATACGTTTTTAGTTTTGCCTGAAACAAGGAAATTGATGAGGCATCATGAAAGTCTGAACTAAGCTGTCTCTCTACCAAAAAACTGCATTTCAATTCTTTTCTTCTTGCTGTCGAGCAAAAATTTAAGATTGAAAAACAAACAAATAATCAAAACATGGATTCTACCACCCTCAAAGAGAAAATGGTCAATTTTCTACAAGATCTAAAAAGGCCAATTCGAATTCACTAAACCACTATGCCACTTTATGTAATAAGAGGAAACAATATTTCTTTCATCTCAGCTACAGTCACACTGAAGTCGAACGTAATGCAATTAAATAGCGCAGCGTTTGACCGGACCTATTATTAGTTGTAGATATATTTGATGAACCATTCGAACTTACTTTTTGTGTACAAACTTAGGTACGTTTTCTTCAAATAAATTGCAGCTCCAGGTCGTCTGTTTGGAAAACCAAAAGCATTCTTGAAGAATGCCAATCCAGTGTGGTGTGGGTTGCCCTGATACACAAAGCAGCTGCACCTGCTGCCTACAGAGTCACACTTCTTAACGGCAAACGATGCATTCTGGAGTTTCATGAAGAATAGATCGCCCGATCCTTTGTAGTCCACATCTAAAAGCTGAAAGTAAAGCCGCAGTTTAGCGTTGATTTGTAGCATGTGATAGTTGAGAAGGTGCCCCTCTCAATCGGGACATATATACGGATAGCATTACCAGTGGCGGATCTAGGAATTTGAAAAGGGTGGAGCACCATCGAAATGAGAAAAAAACGAGCGCAGAAGGCGCGAGTATCTAGAGTGTCCGTGGGCATGCTCCCCCGAAAAAATTTAGAAATTAGGGCCTCTAAAATGGCATTATCTGCAATTTGAGTGCATTTTGTTTGCTTTAGACAGTAAAATCGTCCATAAAAATATGGCTTGGACTGAAAAGGGTGGAGCACCGGCCTCCCTTGCCCCTCCCCTAGATCCGCCACTGGCATTACATACATAGATACATAGATATATAGATACATGGATACATATAGATACATAGATACATATAGATACAAAGATACATAGATACATATAGATACATAGATACATATAGATACATAGATACATATAGATACATAGATACATATAGATACATAGATACATAGATACAAAGATACAAAGATACATAGATACATAGATACATAGACACATAGATACATAGATACAT
>JAOBYG010059553.1:0-11883 GCA_025403545.1 Epizoanthus stellaris | reverse complement strand
AGAGAGGTGTCTGCCGTATAGAGTGTTTAGATACAGTAAAATGACTAGAGTGTGGCAGGGACCAACTGCAGCTGTCCGTTTTAGAGAGGTGTCTGCCGTATAGAGTGTTTAGATACAGTAAAATGACTAGAGTGTGGCAGGGACCAACTGCAGCTGTCCGTTTTAGAGAGGTGTCTGCCGTATAGAGTGTTTAGATACAGTAAAATGACTAGAGTGTGGCAGGGACCAACTGCAGCTGTCCAGGCGTGAATCCAGAGCGTCACACGCCTACACCCATGTGATAGTCAGAATTTTCTAAGAAAGTGTATAATTTGTTACAGTTTCATTGTTAAAGAAGGAAAAAACTGCTGCATTAACTGCAAGTTTATTTTAAAGATAGTGTGAAAACACAGGAAATTGCATTTCAGATACCCTAGAATTTTAAAAGTTTTCTAAGGGGGCATGCCCCCAGATCTCCCTACAAGCCTTTGGTGCACTTTTGTCATTAGGATCCATGCCGCCAAAAGCATCTGCTTTGGAGAGGTGTCCAAATTAGAGTGTTTAGTTATAGTAAAATGACTAAAGTGTGGCAGGAACAAAATGCAGATGTTTATTTTAGAGAGGTTTCCTCTTAGAAAGTGTTTAGTAACTTTAGTTACTGACAGTAAAATGCATAGAGTGTGGCAGGGACCAAATGCAGCTGTTCACTTTAGAGAGACCTGTGTCCTCTTAGAAAGTGTTTAGCAACTTTAGTTACTGACAGTAAAATGCAAAGAGTGTGGCAGGGACCAACTGCAGCTATCTGCTTTAGAGAGAGGGGTTTGCTTTAGAATGGAGCCTGTTAGAGCTGATTTCATATGAAGTCCTGTGTTTCCAAAGCTGGATTTCAGACCATGGCACTTGTGAGAGGTTTGCTGCACATTGTCAGGGTTTGCACTAGTTACTGCTGGAATTTCTGGAAAACTCCTGGAAGTTCCATAATTTTCTTCCAGGGCCAATGGAAAACTCCTGTAAAAAATTTTGTTTCATAATTAATAATAATAATAATAATAATAATAATAATAATAATAATATATTTATATCATGGTGCCTATAATACAGAGTCTAATGTTGTAGGCGCTTTACAAAAATAGAATAATATTAATGCTAATAATAATAATAATAATAATAATAATAATAATAATAATAAAACATACGATTAATCATGGTAAAAAAGTAAAGAAAATCCTAATTACGTAAATACTAATTTAAAGAGATAAGTTTTTAAGTGAGACTTAATAGTATTGAGGTTAGTAGTGCACGGTAGCAAGTTCCATAGTATCTGAATTACCACAAGAGCTGTCAGAGTTGTACATGCAGTAATTAAGGTTGAGAGGCTGGCACATATTAGTGTGTGTCAATGACTCTGCAATTTCGATGTCTTCAAATCCAATTCATTTATTTGCCCTTATGCACACCTTCACACCATTTTTTAAATTGAGATTTCATCCCAGTGAAGTCCACCTATGCCTTTGCATTTTTGACGTTCTAACTCTCTGACAAACAAGTCGATGTTATCTTTTGATACTGGGGCATATGTCTTTGGTGACTATCTATAGGCAGTAGACTGTCTATAGTTTACCGACGAGGAATTGGTAATATCTGTCTAACTATTTCATAACCTTCTTTGCATTTCTCTGCTAGCCTTGCACACCATTTTATCACCATGGGGCTAAAGCGCATTTCTCATGGTTTGTATTTAGAAATATTTTTCCCCAATCTCTTCGCTTCTTTTTCTTCATCTCCTTTATTGAGTGAAATCAGTGTGTCTTGTAGTAGTACATAGAGAACATAGTTCTCTACCAGCCAGTTTTTTAATGTTTCATCAACTAATTTGGCCATTGATGACGAGGACATTTTAATCGCCTCTGGTACATTTTTCTGATTATTAGTTTTTTTATTCATATTCGTAAACATGGAGTTTTGTGTTTCTGGTTGTCCTGTTCAGCTTGTTTAGCTGGCTGCTGAGATCTCTAGCCCTATCCAGTAGCTCACTGTAACTTAAGATATGAAGGGGAGCTGTTGATGTAGCTGTTGTGCTTTTCTTACTGTAGTTCAGCTTTCTTACAGTATTCCGGATTATGGCTGAGCAGCGCTGACATCTCTGCTTTCTGGTGTTAGAATCAACAATGACATTGCATTTTTGTCAGTTGAACAGTTGGTGCATCGAACTGTTTTTCGTACTATTTTACCCTCTGGGCTTCTGAAGAGGTATCTTGTGTCTATGATATAAGGTGTACATGTACTTTTGTTATGTTTTAGCAGTTGATAACTACACTTTCATACAGTCTCTTCATCATATATTCCCAGGCAGAGGTTTCTTGTTCTTAGTTCATTGACAGACGAGATGATCTTGCTAATAATCTCTTCTAGAAAACTTCTTTCGTCTGGTTGCACAAATAACTCCGTTTTAATAACTTCACCCAGTGCTATGTGTGTGTGAAGGAACTATGTTGGCAGTTTGTATTTTCAGTTGAAATGATTTTTGAATTTGTTTGTGATCTCCAATTTATATCTCTTCGCTTATCACAATTACATTCTCACCGTGCTTTCTTGCAATGTTTCATTCACTAAGCTGGTTTGTTGCATCAGTTAGAGAAATGCCAGATGCCGCCGTGAGATAAATAGCACTTTTGAAATTAATGCAAACTGTCGTTTGCTTCAAGCCTGTAAAAAATCCCACGGCAACGAGTTTTGAATTATAATTGCTGAAACGTTGTTACTGATGGCACTATTAATTGTTGCAAGATTTTGGATCTGATAGAAAAACGCTTTGTAGCATATGTATAGCTTTAAAGTTGGACAAAATTTAAAGATTTTTGGCTCATTTTTGCCTCTTCGAGGGGGGTCTGGCTATCTCATAAACGAAAGAGTGTTTGACCGAAAGAATGGGCCAGTGTGAGTTTGGTACCAAGTTGTGCTTCCATGCAAAGTTTGGGGAAAATCGGTGAGATGGCCTGTGCAGACATCTCCATGGTTCTGCATGGTTCTCTCGCGAATCGACTCTTAATTGCTCTTTGCATTTCGTTATGAGCTTTTTTCAGTTTTGCCATTTCTAGAAACTTGTCTTTGAACATATGTGTTTGTGTGACACTTAGTTGTGGTACAATTTTCATCATACATATCTGTGTTTAATGTAAATCCCTTTCCAGGTACATCTTCATCAAGGAAATCACAAGGAACAGCCACTGTTATGGTACTTGCGCCCTCTCCTAATGTCAAGGTGTGTACATCAGATATTGTGGCTTTTGTTACTGCTGTGTTGTTTTACAATTAGAGCACTGTATTATTGTTGGCTGCAATGGCGTTTTTTATTTTTTGGATATACGGATGGGTTGACGGTGATTTCATATCTTCCTAGCTTCAGCACAGTAGTGCCTATGGCAAACTTTTTGGGTTGAGAGCTCTTCTGCACTTGTTTCAAGGAAGTGGGGTTGCAGCTGATAAAATCCTTTCATTTATTGCAGCAAATGTGATGCATTTTCTTTACAGTTGGCTAGACAACAAAATGTGGCTGCTGTTGCAGGTATGCTACTTTCTGTGTCTAAAATTAATTTAAATCGCTAATGTTAGATTTCAAGATAATAGTTTTCAAAGCTGGGGAATTTCCTTTGCTCAATCCAGCTGTGAGCCTCTCTATACATTCATGTAATATATACTTGCTATATTTTGTTCCTCCAGCTAAATATTTGTGGATTGTGTCGCTGTTGCACATCTGGTGATCTGTTGCACCATGTTCACTTGTCGGATCTTTGTGTTTGTATGATGCATTCAAACGCTGGCAAAGCAAAGGAGTTGTTAGAAGGTTGTCCATTTTCAGTCATCTCAAATTAGTACATGATGAACATGTCCTTCAAGTTCAATTTACTCATACCGTACGTAATAGTCCAGTTTCGTATTTGCAATTGCCGCTGATTAGAATGACTGCAGACTCATTTCTACAGTGTTAGCCTTGACTAGGTCTTAAATATTCACAAAGACCAGCGAGGAGTAGAAGTCGCACCTCCAACAATACACAGAATTGTAAATAGCTAATATTTCCATTGGTATTTATGAATATTCGACGCCAAATCGAGGTTAACACTGTAAAATGAGTCTGTAGTCATTGAAATCAGTGGCAATTGCGAATACGAAACTGGTCTATTTACTCAGAGCTCTCTGGCTTGATTAATATTTCATGGAAACCAGAAAAAAACATAAACATTTCTAAAATGCAATTTTCATGGTCCTTTTCAGTATAAGATGCTGTTTCATGGGATTGGCAAGCAGTAGTGTTAGACGTCTTTGCATCAGACTCAAAATGATCTATTCTGAACTAACGAGGTTGGAAGTGAAATTACAAAGAAATGGAAACAAGAAGTATGCAGTATGACCTAGTCGCAAATTGGCAGAGGGGAGAGGGTGGAAAAACGGGAAGGGCCATAATTTTTCAACCTCCAAAAAGGGAGGGTCATAAAATTGATCTGTTAAGAAATGAAGGGTCACATAATTGTGAGTGAACGTAGAAGTTATTCATGGTGCAAATGGGTAGTATGTTCAGGTTTTGGTTCAGTAACTTCCCTAATGTTCCTGCTTGCCATCGCGGTTATAATTGTACGTAGTTGACAGTTGAAATTTTTGATTTGAATCTGAAATTGTTTGATTTGTAATTTTCTGTAAAGTATCAGAATAATAACTGAAACATCAATCCTATATGTGCTGCACAGCCTCAAACTCCTTGGAGTTTAAATTTTTAAGTTCTTTGTTCTTTAGTGGTCAATAAATATGGCAATAAATATGCTGTCATGAATCTTCCAATTTTCTTCCTGTTATCCTTTTTCACTTTTCCCTTTCCCTTTCGAATTCCCCCATATGCACGTACAGTCATTTGTGCACCATGTGAAGGAAAAAGGGCATCAGGGGACCTTGCTATCATCTGCCTATCTACTACTTCAGGGAAAAAAGAACAGGTCTTACCATCCCTCAAATTAATCCTCGCCAAAGTAGCTGGAACAGTTATAATTTAGTCATTTTACCAGTATAAATCCACTCCTCTTCTAATATCTTACCCCCTCCCCCCTTCAATGTTGTTTTATGGTTACAGCCGCTTGTAGAGATTAACGAAAGTGAGTTTTTAACAGGGAGGGGAGGGGAAATAATGATAAAATACTCTGCAGAAACAAAGCGTTTCAGCACTTTGGGCGAGCCTTGTAGACCATTGTAGGTAGGTAATATAATTTGAACAATATGAGAATAGTCTTGTTCGTCTTCAAAGCTTTAGATATATATATATATATATATACGTTGTACAGTTTCCAGCCACGGAAGGGACCTACAATCCTGGACAAAATGTTCCGGGACAGTCGATATTTTTTAGCAGATTTTGTACAAGATTTTTACTATCGACAGCATTTAGGCCTCCCGCAGCATTTGTTGCAACGAATTCCCCCCTATCCCCCCTATGCAATGTTGAAGTAACTCCTTGACAATTCGGCCAAATTGTTTCCTCCCAAATCATCAACATTGCTTGGGGGGGAGGGGGGCAGTAAGTTTTGTTGTCATATTGGCGTCCAAACTAATGAACGTCCCAAGCATTTTGTCCAGGATTGTCTGAAAAATGACAAAATCTATTATCTTTCCTTAAATAAGCCGCAAAAAAACAAATAGCAAATAATTGAAGACCTTTTGATTGCTATTTAACGTAAATGCCAAAATATTTCCAGATGAAGTTATTTTCTTGTCGTTTTTGTTTATTTCTAGTTATAATTTATTAAGGGCGTGGTCATTTATCTCAGTTTGTTGAGAACCAGTCGGTCAATGAGTGTAAATTATAACAGAAAAGTCCATTTTGCAAAAAAGGTTTTCTGTAACGCTTTTCTCTTTATTTGGTTGTCAGTAACAGTTACATGAACCAAATTCTCTGCGCATGCATAATATTTAGGTTTTCTACTTTTGTAACGGTACCGATTATCACTGGGGCAGTCTGGTATATAAAAGCGAATTCATAAAACTTCTAAAGTGAGACGTTCACAAATGGAGACTCTTAATAACAGACAACAGAGAATGGTGTACTTGATTACTTACAGCAGGGCTGAAGAATCAAAAATTGCTTCAAGACAAGATTTTGCCGACGAAGTTGTGAAAGGGTTTGAAAGCAAGACAACGGCTAAAGTTTTGCACTGGGTGGTATCACAGGAACAACACCACAATGACGCAGGTACCGAAGATGAAGACAGGCCTTTCCACTACCACATGGCCGTAAAACTGAACAAGAAGACGAGGTGGTTGAATGTTCGTTCGCATCTGGAAAGCCAATGTGACATTAGAGTGAATTTTAGCTCCGTTCACAACACTTATTATAGTGCATACAAGTACGTTGTTAAAGAGGACAACAACGCGGTTTCTTCT
Organism: Epizoanthus stellaris; assembly: GCA_025403545.1. Classification (NCBI taxonomy): domain Eukaryota; kingdom Metazoa; phylum Cnidaria; class Anthozoa; order Zoantharia; family Epizoanthidae; genus Epizoanthus; species Epizoanthus stellaris. Next base: position 5,478 of record JAOBYG010059553.1, on the reverse strand, counting down.
GAAAACCATCCAGATTTGCAAGAAACTCCAAGAACAGAACGAGCCATCGCTGGCAGAAAAAGGAAAGCAGAAGCTTGTAAGGGAAAAGGCGGGAAGAGAAGCCGAAAAGAGAGACTTTCTATTTATGATGTGACTAAAGTAATTCAGTCACGCGGCATAACGTCCAGGTTAGAGCTCGTCTGCTTGGCGGTTCAGCAAAACAGGGAGGGAAAGAGCTGCTTGGCTGAATTTATTGCAAACAGAGGAAGCAAATCAGTAGACGAAGCGTTAGCTTTAGCAAAGGAATTTGCAGAAGCTGAAGATAAACTTGCCCGAGCTAAAAAGTCTCGACTTCAATTACTAACGGAAGCTTACAACGGCTCATGTGCAACAGACTGTAACGGTCGTTGGCTCGAGTGCGCTGTCAACGTTCTCAAGAACAATGACATTATCAGATCTGGCTTTTGTAATGCTGTTTATACAGCTCTAGATCTCGGCAGAGCCAAATACAGAAACATTTTTATCTATGGGTCAGCAAATACTGGGAAGACGTTTATTTTATCTCCACTGAAGCTAATTTTTCGTACGTTTTGTAATCCTGCAACCGGAACTTTTGCATGGGTTGGAGCTGAAGATGCCGAAATCGTACTACTCAACGACTTTCGTTGGAATCCCTCCATCATCGCTTGGGCAGATCTGCTGCAACTTCTGGAGGGAGACATTGTTCATTTATCTGCCCCAAAGAATTTCTGTAGACAAGATATCGAGTTCAGTAGAGATTCACCTTTCTTTGCGACTGCCGATGCTCCTGTCGTCCTTATTAAGGGTGGCGCAATAGATCAAGCAAACACAGAAATGATGAGGGTTCGTTGGAGGTTTTTTAATTTCTGGAAGCAAATCCCACCTAAAGATCAAATTCAACTTCTGCCATGCAGTCGCTGTTTCGCCCGACTGATCCTTGATAACAGAGATGTAGGAAATTGAGAGATGACACATATTCTTTTGTCATGAGGACGTGACGTAATTTGATCTGTATGGAGTACAGTTCTCCTACACATTTCTCCATTGAAAATCATCGTTTCAGAGCAATACAAATGCCTTTTCTATTTGAAAAAGCATAAATATTTAGTTAACTAAATAAAATCTTTCGTTTAAAGATGAAAATCAGTTTAATTACCCTTTTTTTGTTCGAAATCTCACATTATTCCACAGATTTAGAATAAACAATAGTAACAGATTTTGTTAGTCTATTTTAGCACTTTGCGGAGAAATGTTAAAAAGAGCGAGTTGTGTCCAATTATTACAATGTTTGAAGTTCACATTCTGTTTATCAAACATGACTAATACCTTAATAGTTAATAAACATGATAGTTATGAAATTCGCTGGGCACTAAAAGCAGTTTCTGCTGGGGAGAACTGTTAGTGGAGCTCGCGTGACTGAACACTGACACTTGGGTCTAAGCTGCTAAGTGGCAGATAATGACGCCAATGGCAAACACTGGTTGGATTAGATTATTTTATTCTGTAAATATATTGTCGTTGTTCTTACAGAGACATTAGGCATGCGATGAACTACATAGAATACTGAGTAGATGTAATAAAAGTCTTGCTGGTGAATTTTTAAAATCAGTATTTAATTCTGTTACCTTTAGATCCAATTATTTGAGTAACGCGCTTAGGCATGCTTAAAATAGTACGATCTATGATTTCCTTGTCTAAATCATCAAAAGCCCTAAAAACTCTGCTCCTGTATTCACTGTACGACTCTTTTACAATTTGTAAGGCAATTGCCTCTATTTCTAGTTTTTTCTTAACCAAATGAAATATATTTTCTATTGGATTTAGGTCAGGCGAACGTGCCGGTATTCTATGGAATTCTGCTTCAACCTGTTGCAAAGCACACATGGTAACTTTACTGGTCTGAGACGGGTCATTGTCCATAACAAAAATTCTTCGACCGCTTTTCTTTGGGCCTGCTTTTGCAAAGCAAAGATTAAAATGCTGCTTGATAAAGTCAGCAAAAAATTGTCCGTTCATGTGTTTATACTCTTGTCGGAGTATTACCCCTTTTCCGTAAGCAATCGCCACCATTACATGAACCCTTCTACCACCTGCGAGTTCCTTTGATCCCTTAGCTGTTACTGCCAGGCCTTCACCTTTTCTTCGCCAGACACGAGCTTTTGGTTGAACAGCATTATTTAACGGGTTGTTCTTGTGAACGAAAGAAACTCCATCGAGAAAGAAAGCGACCTCATCAGTCCAAAAGTTCGGCGAATCCGACAGAGTAGCCTTTGCTTTTCTGGCGTACCTCCTTCGTGCACTGCGGTCGTTGTTATTTATGAGTCCTTTCTTCCTTGCCTGAAGAAACTAGTAGCCATGCTGGTTTAGATATCGAGAGAATGTTCGGCAATTTGCCATATTCAAGTTCAAACCACTGGCCTCTACTAAATCTTTAAGATTGGCGTCCAAACTAATGAACGTCCGAAGCATTTTGTCCAGTATTGTAGTAGCAGACCCAAAATGCTATAAGATCCCGTGGGGCCTAATAGAGAAAATACAGTGTACTAGAGAAAACTAAGAGGAAAGTAAGGGCAAAATAAGAACGGATAGATGGATAGACGATAGATATAGACGTATTGACATTTTAACTTATATATACATGTAAATGATGTATTCTTTTGCTCGTTTCTATTTGCACGTTCACGTTTTAACGAGGTGTAATTAAAGCTTCTGTATGACACGTGGGTAAATAAATTATTGTATTGTATTGTATATTGGTTCGGAGAAATTGTGATTGACAGTTGCAAGTGGGATCGGAAAGTTTTGAAATAAAAATGTCAATGGCTACCCATTATTTGTTCTAATTCGGTCTGAGATCAGTCAAATATTCTCGTCATGGATAAACGGGCCACTGAATACCATAAGGTAAATATGCACCTGTACCCGCTTGAGTTTCTTTGTTCACTACCACATTTAGCAGTGAGAGAGAATCGTGCTCCCTGATGTTAGTCCATAAGAATATTTTGTTGCTGTGAATTAGTTGCAGTGTTTAAAACACGCAGTTTCTGCGCATTTGTTGGTGCCATAATTGTGCCCCACAAAAAATAACAACACATTCATTACTCACTGTAGTTCAAATTATAATTTATTTGGCGAGAATAACGACATGCGGAAGAGTAGGCAGGTACAAGAACTTTCAAGAATCTGCTTTTCCAGGATTGCATTGCAGGAACTCTGAACTATTTTAAACATGATCTGTCTTAATTGTAAATCCCCGGTTCTTTCTATTTGAACAGCCCCCATCCATCCTTTCGAAAATGCGGGGGAAACCACACAAAAATATTTTTAGGACACACCTACTGAACCAAAACAAATTGCTTGCACTTATCCGCCCTCAGCTAGCTGGCGTGGGAGTGGCGATAGGGTGGCCTTTGGAATGCTTCACTTGATTTGCGGCTTCTCCGTTCGTTTATTGTGGTTTCCCAGTTGTTTTCTTGTTCCTAACGAAACGGAAGAGATGGTTTGGAGACTATGTATGTCGCAAAGTGTTCTACACCTGCTGTACATGCGGCACATATATAAATTCACTTCTTCTGAGTCCATATATAGAAACTATAAAATTAAAGTTCTAAACTTGCCACATATTATTTTTGTCTCCCTCAAACCAATCCTACTGAAGGCTAAGGTTTAAGCTTTCGTCCTCCACCCCTCCCTCGTCACATCTATATATACGGCGTTGGTGCATGCTCTGGACACGACACTTATATATGCAGTCACATTTTTCTTCGTCAGACAATAAATAGCATCTCTACGTTATGTTATTGGATTCGCTGGTTGTTTTATCAAATGCATATAATGATATATGCTGCCAGCTGCGTCCTTGGAGGCCCAGGGGCAGAAATGCGAGAAGAGAAAGCGCGCGGACGCAGGAAGAGGAAAAGACAGTGATGGAGTATGATGCCAGAGACTCTTCCTTCTCTCCCTTTATTTTATTGTTCTCCCTTTCCAACCCCACCCTCACCCCGTCCCCGGTTATCCGAGAATGTCTAGATATGACAACTGCTGAGTGAGTTGACCTAACCAAACTATTAAAGGAGTTTATGGACCTGACTTTAGGAGGGTGGGTTGGGGGCTCAAACCGGCCCCAACCTCTGGCGCTAGATTCCAATATTAATATTTATCCCTCAATATAAATATCTGCTAAAATAAAAGGTGATAGCACCTATTAATAACTGTATTCAGCATCCCTTCTAGAACACATTTCTGTTCTAAAATATTTACTGGGTGCACCCAAAGTCTAGAAATTCACTGAGTTAACTTGGTGCGCGCACCCAACATTCAACAAGGGGGTAGGTAGGTACTCCATGCAACCCTCTACCCCAGGTCCTTGTTGAAGTCCGAAGTTTTGAAAGCAGTTTCTGCATGCTCTGTTGTATTTCACTCGCTGATAGTGATACACAACACAAAAGGCCCCAGTGGCCAGAATAGTAGAACAGTGCTGGACCGGTACTGACGTCACAGGATATCATTCGGCCCGAAAATAGATTTATAAGTACACAGTGCCTACATAATGACTGCTTCCGTTCTTATTCAATCAACTAATGGCAAGCTGAGAATATGCGTGATCAATCGAGTCCATTCTAGTTCAATAAAAATCAATTAAAGCTAATAAATCTTGTATTTTCCATTTTATAAATATATTGTCTAATTATAACAGATATAAAATCGGACAGAACAATTTCCTTTCCTAAAAATGTTACGAATACAAATATATCGCTTGTTTAGTTTTTTTTTTTTTTAAATGGTCATTATGATAATCATTATGTCAAAGTCACGCAAAAAGCCCCGTCGGTCTTCTGTCTATGGGGCCGTCACCGTATATGGACCATGTGCATGGTGTGCATAGATCGCCGCTTGACTGAATTCAGGGCCGCTGGCTAAATTAAATCAAAGTACGCACTCAGATTTAACGTAAACCATTTAAAAAGCTTGGTGCTAATCAGATAATACGCACAGTTCAGTCGTACCGTACCGGTAAACATGAGTGAATCGGAATTCAGAGCACCGACGGTTCATGAGAAATACCAGAGATCTCCCTCTCGCCTTGTATCCAGCCTCGTCGACCTGGCCTGCTATGTTATCGTTGCCTTACCAGTTGCGTTTCTAAGATTCGCTGGAAGTCCTTATAAACGGGGTTTCTTCTGTGATGACGACTCCATATCCCTGCCACATAAATCCAGTACCATTTCCAACGGGTCACTCGCATTGTTTTGTCTCTTCCCTCCAGCGTTGGTCGTCATCACTGTCGAAGCCGTTCACTATGCAATGAACAGAGCGACTAGACCGCAGTATCAGAACGATTCTCAGTCAACTTGTATCGGCCGCTTACGATCCAATACCCTGATAAGAAGTGTGCTGAAAATGTATGGCGTATTCCTGTTTGGCGCCATTGCTACACTTTTATTGACAGATATTGGAAAATACAGCCTTGGAGTCTTG
>JAOBYG010059442.1:0-11884 GCA_025403545.1 Epizoanthus stellaris | reverse complement strand
GACTTTGAAACATTGTTTTATGAACTAAAATAATTTTATTAGGAATGAATCAATTTTAGGGTTCAGTTCCCCTTTAAAGACCCATTTCCACCCAAGATGCTTTGCAAGTACAAAACTTTGAATTTCTTTGGGCCCAATAAGTTCAGGATAGAAAATCATATTTTGTCACATTGACTTCTATATGTAAGTGTTTTAAAATAGGTTGTAATGTTATTGTTTTCTTACTCCATGCAATAAATAAGAGCATAAAACTCACATGGGCTGTAACACACTGTTATGTTGATAAGATGCAAGTACAATAACAAACATTCAAAAAGCATCTTGGTTGCAAGTGTGCCTTTATTAATATGCTTATCGGTTAGTGTAAAATGCAGATGGCAGACTGCAGACCGGGGGTAAAATGCAGACTAAAAATGGCAGACCAGGGGTAAAATGCAGACTGAAGTTCAACATGTGAGACAAGGTCATTTTAGATCCAAAGGAGCTGAGACCAAAATCTCGGGTGGTCTCAGTCATGAGAGAAGTCACAAGGTCCACTGCCCGGGATCACTGAACTGCAAACATTGCAAATTGCAAACATGGCCTGCGTTCAGATGATGCAGTTTATAGCATGCTATATTTTAGCTTGCAAAAAAGTTTATGCAAGCTATAAATATTTTTGTTGTCCACACACACCAAAACAACCCAGACTGCAGTTTGAATAGCCCACTTTCAATATATTAAAATTCAACCTGAAACAATAGACATCAGTACGAGGCTCTGGGAAATAAATAATGGGGTTTGTTGTTTATTCCCTAGAGCCTCGTAGTGGTGTCTATTGTTTCAGGCTGAATTTTAATATATCGAAAGTGGGCTATTGTCATGGCTTCCATGCGAGGTAGAAGCCCTGTCCAACGCCAGAGGCCAGGACAAACATTTTTGCTTGTGACAAAGTGAACTCGTTTTTGTTTCCTTAACAACAAAATACCATAACTCACAACAATTCAGGCTGTTGATAACTGTATAACTGTTGATTTATCTGTTTTCCAATGAGATAAGGCCATGTGTGTAAGGCAAAACATGCTGCAACTGCTTTTTTCAAACGTTTCTTATATTGGAGAGCTTTGAGAAATTTTGTAGAAGTAAAGAAAATTAACATCATCTATAAAATTAATGCTCCATAAAATTAACGTCGCTAAAATTAACGCTCCACGAAATTAATGCTCCATCAAATTAACGCGCGAATTTTTAAAAATCGCGTTAATTTCATGGAGCATTAATTTTCTATAATAAGGTATGCCATGCTGAGTTCTCCGCCATCCCTCACATCTCCACCTTCTTATCAACCATCAGTTGCTGTCAAGTGTCTGTTAAGCTTGTATCAGGGGCCGCCATTTTGCCCTCTGATTTTGCTAACCACAATGCTCCCGACTGTGAGGACATGGCCTGTCAAGTTTGTACCTTCGTAAAGTGCACAGAAGACTCGGTTGTCCGACGTTCATCCATACATGATATGCTGAAAGGCCATACAAGGCTCCCTTTTACTAACCAAACTGCCTTGTTAGCTATACAATCCGAGTGCTCAGGTCTACGTTGCACCCATGCTCAGCTCATCCAAGGAACACGCCCATGGAGAAAGCTTACCAATATGAAGTACGTCAAAAGATACTTGAATGCCGTGACTATCTCCAAGGACGGGCTGCTAGTAGTTAAACATTATGAGCCCCTAGTTCCCTCCCGCGAGTGCATCATTGTACCTCGCCAGGCCGTGGATGGACTCCTGACAGCACTACAAGGACATCGACCACATAACCCAAGGTTGTCCCTGCTGCACCACCCTGTGCCATACCCCCCACACATGCACCAAACAGTCAACATGCCCTCTGCCTGACACTATTGGCCTATCCTTCGCTGCTGATGTTATTAGGCATTCTCGACAACTTATATTTGTGTTAAGAGAATGTGTAACATCCTACACTTCCACACTACTACTGGAGGATGAGTGCCAGCACACGTTACGCGATGCCCTTGTCCGTTTGTGCATCCCACTGCGTCCCCTAGACGGACAACTGTTGTTATCCACACTGATCCTGCTTCCGGATTTAAGGTCCTCGAGTCGTAGAGGATCAGCTGCCAAACATCGAAACAAAAACCCAGTTGCTGAAAAGGCTGTCCAAGAATTGGAAAATGAATTGCTTTGACAAGACCCATTAGGTGGAACAGTATCATACGTTGCGCTCATCATAGTCACAGCCAGCTTAAACTCACGTATCTGCTCACGAGGATTATCAGTCAGAGAGATGTGGTTTCAGCGTGATCAGTTTTCTAATAGCCAGATACCAATGACCAACCAAGATCTGATAACCAAACAACATGAGTGCAAATCACCCCCATAGCGAAAAGCAAGGCCCCCTTGGCCAAGATACCCGCTGCATTGCAGTTGGTGACTTAGTATACCTTCACTCAGACGGAAATGACTCCCGTGCCTGATACCGGTACCAATTACGACGCACATCTTACTGGCTGCGATTATCATTTCTACAAGGTCCCCACCGAAGTCTTAGATACTTGCCTTCAACTAAGGATATCCCTACACAAAGACTCCTAAACAGACGAAGAAGAGCCCCCAGAATCTACGCAGAACCCTCCCTCGCCACCCAGCTTACTGGGTGCAGTCTCCACTTCAGTTGCACGGGATAGCCCAGACGGCCATCACGTCAACGACGATGTCTGGCCCGTTACGATGACTACGTCACTGACTTTAATATGAACTACACCTAAGCTATACCACCTTGCAAACTTGTGTAATTATGTGTGTAATTATGTTCGCAATAAATTTGACCTTAGTTGCTGAAAGAAGAAAGAGTCGTTGCGCCAGTGCCGGTCAGCGGTATTTTGTTATTGTTCTGTTGTCATGTGTACAGGAGCACTCTGTTGGCGCCACCTTGATTTGGCCACGCTCGTTGTTGTTATCGTTGTAGCTCTTCCGAGTAAAGCCATTCGTCAGTCAGCGAATCATGTGTTGAGTTTATCTGTTCCATTAACTGACGCTTATGTTGGTATGGTCATGATTGACAGGTGCCAGTTTGTACTAATTTATGATCGAAGGGGATCTGAAACTATTTTAATACAAAATGTTTCAAACTTTTAAATATTAAATCAACATTAACTGAGACAGGCGTTTTGGGGATTTCCTTGTATCGAATGTTCTATGATTGACAGGTGTCAATCATCCCTAAGTGAATTGCGGGATTCTGAAGATTCATTTGGTGTTGTGTTGGGATTTCTCGTACAACTCAGTTTATCCGCAGATGTTGAAATTGTTTAATGTTTTCCACATAGACAATAGGTCGTGTGACCATATTCAATCAGTCAGAATGCCTAAAATGCCAAGAAATATTAAACTTCAAGGGCAGATTATTTAATCGAAGTGTAAATCTTTTTAGTCAACGATAATTTGAAGTTTTGGATTTAAATGTTTTAAAGTTTAAAAACAACACGATCTTTATCTAGAAATGTTTGTGAGTAATTGTGAGGGCAAAACGTTTTCAAAACTAGTTCGAAAAAAGTTAGTAATAGTTGATATTTCATGGACTGACGGAGTATGCACAAGTTAAAATTGTTTGTTTTATTGATTCCCAAGTAAATATTCTCATTGTTATTATTTGTCGCTTCACAGGTTGTTGATGGCTACAGGAGATGCCAGCAGAACTGCAATTTGCAGCCTTGGCTACATAGAATAAATGTCTCCTGGTCGAGATAGTCTAGATATGGAGCGGGATATTAGAATAGAAAACAGTGAAAAGAGCATTGTAGTTCCATCAGTTCAGTCTTATTTACTCCTTTTTCTAGAGAACCAGTAACACCAGATTTCACGAAATTACCGCCATACAATTTTGATGGACATCTTTCCAACTTTCTGCTATGACTTTGCCATGAACAGTTTGTTTACAGAGGGTTCCCATGGTCATGCAAAAGTAATGGGAAGTCATGGAATTTGAATATTATAGTACTTTTGCGTTTGAAATTTTGGGTTTTTTATGAGGGGGCTTATCGGGCGGGGGGGAGTTTAAGGTATATATATATACACACACACGGTTGCAAGTTGTTATACTTAGTACTAATACTCTAAGGTCATTGTGGATACCAGTTCTCTCGATGATGGGGCAATAAAATGAACCCATGTATGTGAGTGATAATCAAGTTTTCGAACTAGAATAGTAAATTCCTAATCGAGAAATTCAAGAAACAATAACTTTTGAATTTGTACACAGTGATTTCCTAGTAAACTGTTTTGTCTGGTAAAATAGTTTATCTCAAAATATTTTTTCCATTAAGCTGCAGTTTAAATGACTTGACCTGCCTTGTTTAAAATTTATATTCGTTGTTTATTATCATGATGCTAATTTTATTTTCTATTAGTTTAGTTATCGTTTAAAAATTTCAGAAACTGGTTGCCAAGGAACCAGAGCCCCGTTTTATGCCTTGGTACCGCATGTCAAGGGATCATTACTTCATGGAAATGACATCCCAAGAAGATGAAACAAACAATAACTCGCTCACGTTACAGATATTAGCCGATTTCGTTCTGCAAATTATTTTTTCTATAAATTGTCTAGAAGAGTATGAAGCGAAAACATTTCATACTTTTTTAGGACAATGATGTCAACCTGACTAATTTTTCTCTGTCCAGCGGAAAAAATTCCATGAAATTATAACCCCTTGACATACTAACTCATAAACGGGGTTCTTATTTCCCTTAGCAACCAGCTGTTACTTTGACTTCAGTGTTAACCGAAGAGTATGTTGGACGAAAGAGTTCAAACTTGTCTGTTATTTTATGCTGCAAGCTAATTAATAAACAGGAGTCATACATTCTCTATCTCCAATCAAGGCAACGAGAGATATTTGAACTGCACCTTAAGCAACCTCATGGGGCAATTTGATTTACAGGTTACTCGTACAATACAAAAAAGTTATCTGTAAATTAATTGCCTCCCCCACCCCTCTTTCACACGTATACAAGGCATCCAAAACTATAAAATTAAAGAGCTGTTTCACGGTATGATAAAGAAATTTCGTGTACATTTAATGTAAAATACCGATTGATCTGAGAAGTTTGACATAAATTTGTATTTTTTCACATACGGACGGACGGCCTGTTCAAGAAGGCAATGATGGATTTTACCAATGTTTACTTATTCAAATTTCGTATTAATTCGAATAAGTAAACATTGATATTAAACGTTTTTAATCAAAGGTTTTCTCGTTTGATATAGATGACTGTTTCCTATGAACATGATCGCGGTGGACAACGTTATCTAGACTACTTTCTGAAATTAGCAAAATCGCATGAAATGCCATGAAACAGCCCTTTTAAAGAAACCAGAAATACAAAGTGAATGTAAATTACGAGAGTTGATGTGGTATCCATCCCAAGACCTTAGTTTTTTTTAATTCCAAAGGTAGGTTTCCTAAGTAATAACACTTGCAACATAGCACAAAATTCTGCTTCAGTTTCTTGATACTCGATTTCATTCAAACAAAACGAGGGGAATATCTAACTAAGTGCAGTAGAAGTACTATATACAGTAGCACAAAAAAAAACTGCCCATAAATAGCACAAAAAAAAACTGCCCATAAATAGCAAGAATAAGATTATGCAAATCTACAAACTGAGTTCACAGTCTAGAAATTTGATAATTGCTTTCCAGACTTAGAAAAGCAATATAATTTTGTGTTTTGGCCCAAACTGTTTTGTCATTTTAAAATTTGAAATTTTTAATTAAAAAATATATCTTTTTAATTTGAAAATTTACAATTTTAAATTTTATCATGTGAATTTTTAATTTAAAATTTGAATTTTTTTAATTCAATGTTTTAAATTTAATTCAAGATCAAGATCATGGAATTTTACTTTCCTTTAGAAATATTTCTTGTTTCCACTTGATTTTGTTGCGAACAGAATTTTGTGCTCCATTTATATTTAGTTGTGTACGTACAACAGGTAGATAGATGAAAGACCAGGAGACCATAGGTGGGGATTAAGTAGCAAGTATTCGGTGCTTTCATGTTTGTCTTTACTTGTGGACCCCATTTAGCAAGTTTGGAGATACTGCTTTCTAGGTAAAATAATCATTGGAAAAATTACTGGATTTGGAAGGTAGAGGAAATCAAAACCAATATTTTGGGATTCCTACTGATGATCAGTTACTGATTTACGTTATTTCGACAAATAGTTAATTGGTAACCACGTAATTTAGTCTCCAAAAATCCAAAAGTGCAGGACAAACATGGTGACACACTGGCCCTTGCACTTAACTGCCCCAAGTAGTTAGACTTTGTATGTGACTGCACACTGATGTAAGGTAAGTGGTATCTCCTTGTTGGTCATGATGGATAGGGAACTCCCTATATACATACTTGAAAACGTTTATAAAACTTTGTGAAAACTTCTTTTTAAGACAATGCAATAGTATTCAAAACGTTCTGATTTCTTTTCCAAGACTTCGTGATAATTTTTTCCCAAGACTTCGTGATAGTTTTTAACTAAGACTTCGTAGTAGTTATTCCAAGACTTTGTGATAGTTTTTAACAAGTATGTATAGAGGGAACACGCTGAACCCCTTACCATTGTGTGTGGAGAAAACTTAAGTTTTCTTTGCAGATGAATGGAGGGTCAGTGGACGTAATCGTATCACTGATACGGTTGTCTACTTACCCTCTCTTCATCTGGAAAGGACACTTGGGTTTTCTCCACACATTATGGTAGGGGGCTCATGAAAATGTTTCCTATCCTCAAGACCAGCAAGGGGATATCACTTACCACGTAGGAGAACCTTGTAAAGTAGTTTTGGAAGAGACGGAAATAAAAGAACTCTTCTCGTTGGGGCTGGAGAAATAAATCTGCATATATTAAAGTTGCATTAATTAATTTTTTTACACCTTTTTTATTCCCAGGGGATTCGAAAAGTACTTTTTTGCTGTTTTTGGCCCTTTTTACAATCCCCAAGGGAATTGATTCTATTGTTCTAAGGTGTTAATTTATGTGCATACTCATTTGCATGCAATTTGCATTCATTAACGACAACTTTCCGCGGAAATGTTAACCGAAACAATAGAGAACAATGCAGCAACAAAGGGTCACCATTCATAAAGTACAAACTATTGTTTGCTGTAAGTCTAGAAAATAAAGACCAAGTCTACTGTGATATGAAATAAAAGGTCGAAGAGCAAGCTTTGTTCTTTTAAACAAGTCTTTTGTCTTGTCGATGTACAAGCCATTGCTATCACTAGAAGTTTCTTAGAACATCTTTTGTCTCTTTGATGATCAAACAAAAAACTTACAATTGGTTTTCAATAGACTTTTTGCATTAAACCCAGGGAATACTAACTCGCAGACAATGGCTTTACAACTCGAAAACAAAAGATTTGGCCTAAAACAACAAAGATTCCAGTTCTACTTTCTAATTTATATCACAATAAACTTGGTCTATATTTTCTAAGACCTTTGCCCTGCTAACAGTAGTTTGTACTTTATCAAAGACCTCCTGTTTTCAGCGCGCTTGAACTGACACTAAACACGACAATGTCATCGATAAAGTTTTAATTTCAAACAACAAGTCTTCCAGAAGCATACACAGTAACGGCCGAGTGTGTTCAAAACGGCACGGAGAAACTGACTCTTCAAGTAATAACACGTATTCAGCTATTTACAAGGACACACAACTTGTCCATTTGTTTCTCGAATAAAGCGAGAACAAGAATTTAGTCAATCTCACCATAAACTTGTACCTGGGTTTGCTGACAAATCCTAACACACGCTTCCTTTGCCCGCCGTAATATTCAGTAAATCACAGAACTCACGGGAAATGCACGTTGTTTTTCGTTTGCTTCCGACGTAGATTTGACATTGAGTCGTGTCAGTCCAGTAATCCAAAGAAAACAGTCCAATTTATCCACTAAAACGTCTTCCAAACTTGTCCGTCAGCCGACTTGCCCACATAAACTTCGCCTGTTCTAAGGTTTCTTCGCACATCAAACTGCATAATTTAAGAAACCACAGAAGTCTGCTGATTGTTGCTTTGTTGTTTCACAAAAGCTTTTTATATGGCTCAAACACAATAGCATCCTGTCGAAGACAAATGGATTTAGCATCGTCATGTTTTTGAAAGCTATTAAAACAGAAGCGGTGAAAGCAAGGTTGACATAGCCTTCAAGCGAAGAAAACAAGTCGTCTCTATTGGAGGCTAAGGTTGTTAGAAAGAGCGAACAACAATAATCATATTAACTTATCCTTTCCTCCAGAAATGAATCTAAATGTAAGTCAAACAAGATCCAACCACAATTTCAAATTCGATCACTTGTACCTGGGTTGTTGTGAACCACGTGATGTCTGTTTCTTGCACCACGTGACCTAATTTTTACGTATTTGCCATGTGGGCATCTTTGATGTCGTTTAGCTTGTTCAGGAAGCGATTATATTCGAAGACAATAGAGGAGAAATTGTTGACACAGTTTCAGAAAATGATGACGACCTGTGATAAGGGTATTTGCCTGCAAATTGGTCGGAAATCGGTTGTCAGTTCAAAGCTAACGGAAAAACTGTCGAAGACATTTGAGAATAAATTTGTTGCAGACGGCCCGTGAAAAGTACACACGTGGTATAAGAAACAGACATCACGTGGTACACAACAATCCAGGTGCGAGACTGATGTCTCGAGTGTTCGTTTTCCCACTCTAGTGATGGTTAATTCGAAAATAGAGATTAGCATTTAGCCGAGACGTGAATTTGTGGTCTTCTGATTGGATAAGTAATTTAGTCACGTTATAAATTTTTATGAAAAATAGTTTGTTTGCCGTTTATGCACACAGATGGCACAACATTGGCTGAAAATCTAAATTGCGTGCTGTACCAAATGTTCGTTCAACGTGTTCCAGAATCATTAGCAAATGATGAAGTTGGAAGTTCTGTTACAAAAAAATAAAGTTTACTTAGCGTTTTTAAAACATTAGAAAAAGGTAAATGTCTTTAAACATATATTGTCGTCCTTGTAAGCAGAATAAAAATTTTGATGGCAGGGATTTCAATATATATTACCCAGTCACTACGAGAAACTGTTTCGTATGTTTGTGCCAATTTGATGAAGAAAATTTCACTGGAGGTGACTATATTTCAAAAAGAGGATTTATATTTTGCTAGTGTTTCAATTGACAATTACCCAGAATAATTGTTTAATTTATTTCAGTTTTCCACATACTTACCATTCCGCTCGTGGTATGCCAACGAAAGCAGACATGCTACCAGTCCGTGTGTGAATTCGAGTTTATTGTTCGAGAAGGTCGCTCCATGACGTACAGTGAGAAGAAACGGTCTTACGATGTCAAGTTGCAAGAAAACGGAAAGCTTCATCTAGCAACGAACTCGTATCACAGGTAAAATACACGACCCCCCAGGCTGGTAGCTTTAAGAGGGTCTAGATGGGGGTAACAATAACAGAAACAGAAACAACAGCAACAGCAACAATAGCAACAGTAACAGCAACAGCAACAGTAACAGCAACAATAGCAACAGTAACAGTAAAGTATCTTTACCAGAAGAAGCACAAGCGGCGTGTACCAGATTGTGCATTGTAATACGTACCAACACCTGTACGCAGGGCTCGTACACTTGCACGTCTCAGAAAATCTTTCCAGAAGTCTTCTCAAGCGTTTTCCAGGGCGGTTTTTTTAACATTTTTTTCAGAAAAAGTCTAAAAAATGGACTTTTTCTGGAGAAAACGATTTTATTTCAATTTTGCTGGAGTTTCCCAGGAGTTAGTGTAAAATTCCAGGACTTGAAAGGACTTTCCAAGGAAGAAATAAAAATCCAGAACTTCCCACGAACTTCCAGGAAACATGCGAAACGGCCTGTACACGAGGAACAGTGTTAGTTTCAATACTATGATAATACATGAAACAACACAATTAAGGGAAAATGCAAACTGGTTTTTACTTTCATCCTACACCAAATTTGGACATTCGAGGGTTTCTTTCCACGTTAGGGCCTCCATAGACGAGGGGGATTGTTATTGATAACTACGTGGTCGTCAATTGTATAAAGTAGTCTTTAGTCTCGTTTATTAGTTATTCCGTTATAGTAAGCGAGTTCACCATCTTAAAGTTGTACAAGGACTGAAAGAAACTAAACTTTTACAAGAACACACAATAACAGCGTAATGTATTACAGGGAAGTGCCAAATATCACGGTCAGTCCAGACGAGGTGCACACTGCCGATGGTCATCCGAGAACGATCATACTTATTAACGAGCAGTTCCCAGGCCCCACACTTGAGGTTATGGAAGGTGCTGAAGTAAGTGAAATATGTTCTAAATTAAACAATTCTATTTGACGTTATGCAAAGAAGACACTAGCAGACATTTAGCTAAATATTAGACATGATTTCGAATCAGTTTCGTTTGTGTTTCATCAGCGTTGCATCGAAAGAGTAATTTTGTGACCAATCGAAAGTCCTGAATACCTGAAGTGTGTTGTCCCGAAGCCAGTTAGAAACACTGACAGGTTAATTGTCATTAGCATTGGCATCTTAACAACCATGTTATCATTGACAGTCACGTGCAAGCATGATATCATTGCATTAACAGTCACGACGTACATTATTGGCAGTCACGTGCATTCACAACATCATTGTATTAACAGTTACATGCATAACATATATCATTGGCAGTCACGTGCAAGCCCGACATCACTGCATTAACGGTTACGACGGACATACATCATTAGAAATGATGAAATAAATTTGGAATGCTAAATTTTTATTGGTGAAAGATTTTCCATTGAAGATACTCCTGGTCACTTTTGTACCTGCTAATCCAGTACTGAGACAAGTATATAGTATATTGCTGTACACCTTCAAAATATTACACATTTTATAAATGCTTAGTCTTTAGTAAACAATACTCTAAACGTTTACTCTTAAAGTTCATGAGGTTAGCCCCAAGTAGCTTACCTATCGTATAGATGTTATATGCATATTATGCAGCCTCGTTCACAGACCTCTTGCTCCAAGCTGATGGAGGCCTGGTGGCGAAAAGAAATCGCGGGACGTCTGACAAAAGCTTCCGTGAAAAACCAAAAAAGTCCCCGAAAAGTCGCCGTTTCTATACACCATTTCTGCAGGATTTAAAGTACTTCTTACACAAATTTCCATTTGTGACTCTAGGAATTGGTAAATTAGATATATTTTGTGTCTGCTAGATAAATTGTGATAGTTTTCTTGGTAAACATATTAGAGAACTAAATGGCCGCCGAACAAGGAAGGTTTTTAGCGAGACTTCTGGGATAATTCATGGGGAATTCATCCACTGACGTCACAGTAAAGGAAGGCTCCAAATAAGGAAGAAACGCGTGCTCTCAGACTGGGAACGAGGCTGCATATTGTGGAGGTGCCTTCATAACCATGATCTAACTGTAAATGTTTTTAAATTGCTCAATAAACGACTGTTTGTTCCCCAGGTGGCAGTGAAAGTGATTAACAGGCTTAATAAAGAAGGTCTCACTATCCACTGGCACGGGATCCACATGAGAAACAATGTCTGGATGGACGGAGTGCCCTACATAACTCAGTGCCCTGTACAGCCTTTGGTGAGATTGCTGTTTTATCTTTATCAGTTAATGAATTAGATACACAATACAGTTATACCGTATTTCTCTGATTAAGGTAGGAGTAAAGGGTCAGGGTCAGAAAAAGTTTATTTCATATTTGGAACCTTGGATTAGTTTTATTAAGTTCCCATTATGTATGGCAGAGGTTTTTCCACTGGAAAGAAGAGAAAACAGTGTTAGAAAATTAAAGATATTGACCTTCTGCCCGGTCACACCATCTTTAAACTTCAATAACTTTAT
>JAOBYG010059331.1:0-11885 GCA_025403545.1 Epizoanthus stellaris | reverse complement strand
TGGTCAACACGCGTCGACGCTAGCGTCATTTGAAGTCACTGTACTCAAAACTGAAATATACAAAATTCTTGTTTTCTTGCTTTGCGCGATCGAGGATCCGGCAGTATTGAAGATATTGAAAAGTGGTAAAAAATGCCTGATGCAGAATGTATCGGGCTGTCTTTGTGCCAAATTCTAGCTGATTTGGTCAAAACGCGACGACGCTAGCTTGAAGTCACTGTATTCGAAATTGATATAAATAACATCTAACGCGTTAACAGGAAAGGGGTCTTGTCGATTTCAGACCGTTAGACCCTTTTCTTGTTAATGTGCTACATATGCATGCATAACAGAAATGATTTTTTTTTTTCAAATTTGAAATGAAATTGTAGCCCAAGTTCAAAACCTGGGAGAGCCGTGTAAAGTGATTTTTTTTGTTGTTTCGTATATTTTTTTAAAATGTCATCTAAATTCTGATTGGTAATTCAAGGTGATGCTAAATGCTTTTCTCAATACCTACACACTAACTAAGTGTCATAAGGAATACTATCTTTGTGAGCGCTTTTGCACTTGTTACATTGGTAATAAATCAGTCATTGGTTTTAGGTTTCACACAATATAAAAAATATTGCTATATTATATGATGCTCAACATGTACAGTATCCAGTAATTGGTAACTAAATAATATGAACTACCGATATTTTTATCTTAACACCCATTGCTTCAAATGGATGTGTGATCAATCATGCACTTATCAAATTATTTGCAGGACTGGAGAACACATTATGAACAGATGCAGCAGCACAGTGAAGGAATTAAGAGTTCTTTAACAGAAACAAAGGTAAAATATATCCTGACAATTAAACTATGTATTGTATCACAATACAATAAAAATCATATCAAGTATAGAGGTGTATATATACATGTACTTCAAGTAGTGTCAAGTTATTGAAACCCTTACATCCAACACTTATACGCTACAAGAAAGGCACTGAAATGTACCTGGCTGACACCTTATCAAGAGCCTTCCCGACAGAAGTGAAAGAAGAAGCCTATGAGACAGACATCAACAATGAGAAATACATTACTCACCGACAGAAAGCTGAAAGAAATTCAGAAACATATAGCTGAAGACCAGACCATGCAGCTACTCGTCGACCAGATCCAAACAGGATGGCCACCGCACAAGAACCTAGTCCACCCAGACCTGAGAGAGCACTACCCCTACCATGAGAAACTGAACTGACGGAGAGTGATGGCATAATTTATGCAGGTCAGAACATTCTCATACCTCCTGAGCTACAGGCTGAAACTCTGAGAAAGTTGCACCTGTCACACCAAGGGATAGAGAAAACCAGACAGCTAGCGAGGCAAAGTATCTTCTGGCCTGGAATGTCCAAACGGATCAAGGACTTGATTTCCAAGTGCCTTACATGCCTTCGCCACAGAGACTCCAATCCAAAAGAGCCTCTCCAGCCACACCAACTACCCAGTTGCCCATGGGCTACAGTACACCTCGCAAGAATTTAAATCATTTGCTGACACATACATGTATGACTTCACCCACACTACAATAAGCTCAAGATACCCACAGTCAGAAGGTCTGCACGAGAAGACCGTCCAGACAGTCAAACGCCTACTACACAAGTGCAATGAGAGCGGTCAAGACCCATATCTTGCACTGCCGCACTACCGCAACACCCCAATACAAGGGATCAGCCCAGCACGAGCCCTGATGAACAGACAGCTTAAGACCACTCTACCAACCTCAACGCAAAACCTCAAACCAACACTGATAGACTATGTAAAGTTCATCAATAAGAGGGAAGCTGAGCAACACCGACAGAAACACTACTTTGACAGAACAGCCCAACCACTAACTCCACTACACTAGGGTGAACCAGTGCATATGAAGAAATCTCCAGAAGCAAAATGGGAACCAGCAACAGTTCTCAAACAACATCAGACCCCAAGGTCATACCTGTATACAGAAGGAACAGAAAACATCTACACAAGACCAACGAGACAATACCAGACAACACAGAAGATGATCATCCTGAGGAATCGATACCACAGACTGATGTACACCAGACAGTACGTCAGCGTCGACCAGTCCCACCTGCGCAGAATGTGCCTACACCTGTACCAACAGCACAAGGCAGAGCCAACATGAATGAACAACCCCGTGTGAGCCGCATTGGTTGGGTCATCAAACCAAACCCAAAATATGCAAACTAACTGAACTGAGACATTGCATATTTAACAATTATTCCCCGAAGAGGAGGTGGTGCATATTTACCAAGCCGCTTCGGCACTGAAGGGAATAACTGTTTTAGTATAAACAATTGTTTTAGTATTGTTTTAGTGTTTTGTGGTGTTGCTGCTTCATTCATGGCATTACTTTTTCCATCAGAAACAGTAGCGAAACAGGACGCCATGTTGTCTTGTTTCACGCATGAATGGAAAAAGGTGAATGGTGGATATTCACCTTTTATTGACTAATCAGAGCGCGCAAAAAGTGCTATTCACTTGTTAGGTTTATACTAAATCCTTTTGACCAGATCAAATTTTAACCATTCTAATTAGCATATATATATTAAGGGACTCCTGATTTCAAAAACATTAAATCAAGTATTTCAGTCATTAGAAAGTTTCATTATAGTTTTCTAACTTTTATATCAGTTTTAAATTAGTAACATTTCAAACTTTAGAAAAAGGGGATGTAATATATATCCCATGTCAATCATCACTTGATTGTAATCACTTCAATAGCATAAGGTTTTATCATGAGAGTATCACAGATTGTATTCAGTTATGTACTGGTGAGTAAACGACATTACAACTAGAAAGTCTCTAGTCACTGTCTCATATATTACAACTTTGATGATGCTCGGTGTAAAGTGGTATGGTATTAATGAATCTTTAAATTAAAGCTCCATGTTTGCATTGCTTCAACCTGAACTTACACGTAAAGTATGTAATTTCTGCACTGAAATCCTGACTTTTCATTTTATTTCAAACTTGATTTTAGATGTTTAGATGTGTTTTTCTTCTAATGAATTTTATAGAATTTCCGTACCGTTTTTTGTTACATAAATCACAGGCCAACGATCCACACAGTTTGTGTCTAGTGACGTAATTGTATTGATCTCAGTCGTTTGCTGTAATTGAGAACAGTGGAAGTTCAGTTGATCGATGTGATTGGAGGAAATTTTCCATGCATCCTTTAAATCATATTCAGCAATCCCTAGGCTACCCAATATCGAATGTCAAATAAATAAATTTCACTTAACTCTTGTCATTTGTGTTGTTTTGAGTCATTTGATTAAGTTTTGATACATTTAGTTTGCTCCATAGATTGTGTGGTCCCCATGGAGGTATAAATTTAAAAGGCAAGCCACTTACATGTAACAGCACCAGTGGCAGCAACATTCTGCAGGACTTTGCCAAAATGTCACACTTCAACTCGTTGCTCAACTTTTAGCTTCAGAGGTGTAAAATACTAGATGTATAGTAACATTCGTGAGCAAACTCAATTCGATCAATCACATTTTACAATCTCAAACACTCCCTTAGATTGCAATTTCAAATTAAAATCACCATGACTTCTTGCTTTTAAACAGATCAGGGAAGATATGAGTAATCAGAAATCAATTGAATTAAAATTTTGGTCACATGGCCATCCCCCGGCGGAAGAAATAACTGCTAAATATATTTAAAATGTAATAGTGACCAATTAAATGTGTTTATTTCCCAAACTTAAGTGACCTTGACTTACCTGAGCTCAAAGATCAGATGATTTCCTGTAAAAAGTTCTGTCCCCAAAAGCTTTCATGCAAACTTTGCAGTTTTTCTGTGGACTATGACAGCACAATAGGAGAGCTAGTAGGTCATTCTAGCAGCTGAATGCCAATCGATTGAATGATCAATCGGCTGATCGATTGACCGTAGCTGAGCGTGGACGGTCGATCGATCAACTGTGGTCGAGCATGGATGTGGACAGCTGATCAATCAACCGTGGTCGACTGTGATCATGTGTGGACAGCCGATCAATCAACCATATGCTGGTGTCCACTGATCAATCAATCGAGTGAAGTCAACCATGGCCAACCTTGATTGAGGGTGGTCGACCAAGATCGAGAGTGATCGAGTGTGGTCGATGATAATTGGGCATGAACATCAATTGTACACCAAAATCCACTTCTGTACCAGTTCTGGTCAAATGTTTCCTTGATAGGTACATAATACTGGGCAATTTATCAGCATCTCTCTGGATGCTGCTTTGAAAGCTTGCTTTGCCTGTTTCCTCGGCAGTCTGTCATCTTACTTTGCCTTTTTTGGTACTTGGTCAAGTGCCCTATCTTTTAATTGTGGAAGTAGTTTTTCGAAGTAACAAATACTAGACGTTGCGAATTAAACAACAATTGTTTCTTGTTGTCCACAAAAAAGGATGATACAAGAAGCTACAAAGTTGTAAGATAAACATTGATATATTTTAACTTTAAAAAGCTGGTGTGTACATGTATGTGGGCAAATACTTGGCGCCTAGCCTAGAAGTCGTGAAATCCACATGAAACCCCCCGCATTGACATAACTGATCATTTTCAAACTAAATATACTTCACATGCGATTTATGAACAAAACATTTGCCATAGAAATGCATTATTAACAAACCTAATTGTGGCGACAACTTATCACAAACGTTTTCAAACTTGGAGTGAACTTCAGGAAATATTCATTGATCTCGGCCCGATGGTTTAAAATGCAAGGTCACGAACATTGTAAAGGTTGGAAATGTTTTGCTATCGCGCAATTATCGTCGTTTTTATCTAAGCACGAACACCTGGTAATTGGGAATCAAACATGTTTGAATGTCTGACAAACTTGCAAGTTTTCATGTCCGTTAGCACACGTTTGGCAGTAAAATCAGATCACAATCATATCGACAAGTCCAACTTTGCTGCCAAATGTGTGCTAACGTACGTGAAAACATTCAAGTTTGGTAGGTATTCAAAACATGTTTTCAAGTCAGGTGTTCACGTTTAGATGAAAAGAACGGCAAAACGCCTTTGCCTTTTCCGCTTGGAGCCTGAAAGCCAGTGAACTTTGTTCTATTCTTCATACAGACAGGTTGTAGACTATTCTATATGCCATTAATTTTATTATTCAAAGCCAACAGACATTAGTTATAACTTTCCTAAGAATAAGCACTTATAATTACAATTACCAGGGCCCAGTTGCTCAAAGTGGGTTAACCTTAACCCAGGGTTAAAATTTTAACCCATGATTGGGTTTACTTCATCATACATTGTATACTGATTTTGGTTATCGTGTCGGATTTATGTAACTGTGTTTTTGAGGAATGTTTCAATAATTCTTTATAAACACCGGGTTACGTATTCCTAGATCTATGAAGAAATCTCATTTAAAATTTGGCCTAACCCTGGGCTAAAGTTAACCCACTTTCGAGCAATTGGGCCCAGGTTGCATATCAGTGAATGTAAACTTTTTCATTGGCCCACAACAGATGAAATTTGACAGATTTAATTGTTTTTTTGTTTACATTTTTGCATTTGCTGATATGTGACGTAGGCCTTAAGTCAGCATTCTCACCAAAGTGCATTTGTTGTCTAACAACAAGGCGAGCTAAAGCGCAGTGAAGAGGGATCACGTGATCAGCGAATAGACCAAACATATGTCATAATTTAATATAAAAATCTATTTTTTAAAAATCCTGGCAGAAATCGACGGTGATCGACGGACACCCTCTTCTACATTTTAAAAGACTAAGAGCAGAAATATTATGTTATATTTGTGAACACAGTTTTTAACAAATGTAAGATAACGAAATCCTATCTGCCCTGAAATAGGCTGCAGCAAGACATTCTCATTATTTACCAACGTTTTCTTAAATTAAATTAAACTAAATCCTTATACATAATCGGGTTTTACTTATTCCACTATAGGATAGTAATAACTAAAAACAGTGTCATTGAAAACGCAGCTCTAGCTAGAACAATCGATAATAAGTCAGTGTGGATACATGTAGGTTTATTCTCTATAAACAGGCGACATGAAGTCCTAATAAGACTGCCTTCCTCTCTCATACGTCTTACCCTATCTGACATTCTGCTAAGTCTAGCAACACATACTCTCTTAACGCCCTCTAATTTAACCTGTCCTTCCCTTGCTGCCTGCCTTGCGGCATCTATAACTCCATCATACATATTTTCATCAACTAATTTCAGTTCTGCAATAGGCAGCAAATCCTGGAGTGTCGTTTTTCCAATATTCAATACAGACAGCGCTCTCTCTGGAGATACCGTCTTGTTACTGTTCATGCACTGCCAGACTTGCCTGTAGCGGTCATGAATAGGCTCTAGATTTCCAACAGTAGCTGGCCAACTTGTTACCCTACTTTGTGACGAAGATGGCACCGGCTGGCTCCCCTGTACTATCCTAACACTGTCCTTTCTTTCTTTATCTTCCTGCCTATTCTCTGTTTTCATGTCTGTATGAACTGCTCCATTGATCGTATGGGACACCAGCCAGAATCTGCTGATAATTACTCCACTAATAGGCCGTATGTCATGTTCAGACATTGCTGGATGTTTATGAAACAGTTTGCAGCAAGTCGGGCAGAATCTAGCAGCCCAACCTTCATTATAGGTTGCACACACCACATACTCTAATACTCTGCTGCACCTCATGATGTGTGTCTCTCGCATTGGTTTGGTCATCATCTGATGCGCTGGCGCAGTTGATTGGAATTGGTCATGTACTACTATGTGGCTACACCCCTACCCAGCTTTTATTATTTTTTCCTAAAAAAAACATGTAACAATGAAATGCGAGTGGTTAGCGATTTAACTTCGCAATGCAGTTTTCACATGCCTATGTAGATTTCAGATTCGGACAGAATGACATGACCTGTCTTGTTTCTGGTTATTTATCTGCTACTGCTTGTGCTGAACAATTACTAGCTTATGGAAGAATATAAAAGGATAAAAATCATCAATTTGTGTTTGATAAGCACTGTCACGACTTCTCAACTACTAATGTCAGGAAAATGGAGTCGCTCACGCTTCAGTAGTATTTCTCGCGTAAACTAAAGTCATTTTGGATTTGATGTTTGTCAAAGCAATTGAACGGTGATGAAAGTTTATTTCTTTGTGTTGTCGTTATGGTTTGTCAAAGTTAAATCGTATTTCTGGGTTTAGTTACGAACACAGTAAAACTAAACTATTCACGAGTTTAAAAATTAAATATGTTTTCATGATATTTTCATCGAACGTTGTGGAGCATAATCCGCCGTGTTTATAAAATCAAGGCTTTGCTGCATGTATTAACAATATAAAGTATCTCTCTACTTTTGATTGTTTGACTTCTCAGACTCAGACTGGTTATTTATTTGCCACTGCTTGTGCTGTTTGAAAATGCTTCGTCTTAGAAAGAAAATTCAGTTTGTGACAGTTTGTGTCTGGAAAACTAGAGTTTTAATTTGTAAATTGCGGATGATGATATTTTGGGTGACTATAATCAGCTGTACATGTGGTCAAGTATAATCGAGCATGAATGACCTTGGTTGACGATGACCAACTGTGATCGATCATGATCGACCGTGGTCGACTGCACACGGTCGGTCGATTGATCGGCGCTCAGCTGCTAGAGTGGTGTACTATGCAGAATAGCCATGGTAGGCCATTCTGGCAGCTGAGCTCCATCACACACGGTTGTACATGGTTGCTCGTGCTCGCACACACTCACACATGGTTGCACGCACTCACACATGGTTGCACGCACTCACACCGACACATTTATACAGCAAAGATATTTTAGGTTAAAATTCGACGACCGTGCAGAGTCGCACATAAAATACTCAACTGCAAATTGAAATCTGCTAAAGTTTCCAATATGAGAAACATATTCATCACCTATGTGATTTCTTCAAATCCAGTCAACATGATATATGTTTCATTGTCCTCTATCCAGTTTCTCAAGACTTAATTATAACGGCCGGATATGACCACACACGCTCAAACACTTGTACAGTGAATAACAATGTATAACAAATTATCATTCTCCTTCAAGATAGTGCAAAAGCAAAAATCGTTTTCAACATATTTGTTGTTTTGTTCAAATCCAGTCAACATGTTTTGTTGTCCTCTGTCAAGTTTCTCAAGACTATAAACAGATACGATGACCGCACATGCTCGAACACTTGTATAGTGAATAACAATGTATAACAAATTATCTTCTCTTTTGAGTTATTGCAAAAGAAAACATCGTTTTGCATTAGATTTAATGAAGCAAATAACCTTCAAAGTTTCAGAAACATCATGAATATTGATTGACCCTGCTGTTCCAGAAACGAAACGTGCACTCATAAGTCATGTCGAAGGATGTGATGGCATTTGTCTCTAATTCAAATAACATTCCAACTGTGGCTCGTTGTGGATTGTGATGTAATGAACTAATGGATAAAAAAGACTGCTTGCGTGTGGCGCACCGACATTTGATTCTGATTTTTGCTTTTTAAAATGTTGAAATGATTTTGTGAACATAAAATAGTGACAGTACCACAAACTTCACTGAATGGTACACATATAGTTTCAACCTGTTCAAGTTTATTATTTTGCAACATCGATCTCTAATTAGGTACGGTACAAGTGAATGTTTTTGTAAAAAAAACATGTAACAGAAATATGTGCAAAGCTAAAGGGACGTAATAACATGTACGCATTAGAAAGAATCTAATTACAACTTTGATAATAATGACACACAAGAACTTATCGAAGCAATCAAATTATCAACACCAACAAAATATACTTAAAAACAGAGTACGACTGGGTTTTAACAACAGTGATGTTACATAATGAGCTTTTTAGAATTTCTAGTTAATTACTCTTAAATTAGTTCTTATGAACCCAACAACAGAAGCAACAATAACCCAGCATGGGCATTCAAAACTTAATTGACTTAGGGGCTGACCATTTGATTTTTTGTTGCGGGGGAGTGGAAGAATTTCTAGAGAAAAAGATTTGGACAAGCCAAAAAGACAAATAATAATTTGTATGACACAAAGTTATAAAAAAAAGAGAGAAAGAGGGAAAATCGAAAAAAAATTTGCAGGCCAATACTGCATGAAAGTTAAATTTCCAGTTCTTCATTGGAAATGTTTTGACATTTCTGAAGTTGTACACCTAATACACTGCGTAACTTAATACTTTTTTTTAAAGGAAATCACTTCACAACACTACCCACTCAGGATCGACCATGCTCGCACCTAACCGCACACGTCGCTGCCCACGGTCGAATATTGTCGCACATGGTCGGACATCATCACACACGGTCGAACATGCTTGGACAGAAATTGGGCAAAATAGTTACTGCATGTGGCCACACACGATTGCATAGACGACCACACATGGTCGCACAAGTTATAATCTGCCCGTGTGTTGGTCACACACGCTCGCACAGACGACCGTGCACGGTCACACACGGTCGCACAGACGACCGTACACCGTCACACATAAAATCCTCAGCTGCCAGAATGGCCTACCCTCACAATAGCAATGCTACTTGCCATTAAATTTAATAAAATAGATACAGTCCCCTTGGGGATTAGCCAGTGAACAGGCTCTCCAGCTGAGGACAGGGAGAAAATAAAGGAGAAAGAAAAAAATGGGGGGTGGGGGAGGAAAGGGGAGAGCCTATTCGCAAACTATACGAAATAGCCTTCCAGTGATAGTAGCTCCTGCTATCACCTCTGATTGGTCAGAGGTGATAGTAGCTCCTGCTATCACCTCTGATTGGTCAGATCCGTTTGTATTGACTGACATGTAACACATGTGGTTAGATATGGCATCATTTCTGTGCTGGGGCTGAGACGTGATTAGTATTATACTTCTGCCACGTATTAAAGCTCAAATAACTTTGGGATTTAGCCAAAGATCAGACACAAGTTGTTGTTGCTCTGCTTGTTTCAATAATGAAAGACAAAGTTGATCAGTAAAACAGAATTGGTGTAAGAGCATGCCATTTGCCATTGGAGTACGCGACAGCTATTTCTTGTTTATGGACTCTTTATAGTGATTATTCATAATTATACTGTGGCAACTGATTCATTCGCGGTTTTGGGGGAATATTCGTGGCCGCTTGCATTTTGTCCTCAAGGGTGAGATGCTTGTTCCTTCAGTAATACGGCTGCCAAATGGTTGCACCACATCAATTGAACTGAAATCAAGTGATCTCTTGTTGATATTTTGTCGATATTGTCTTCATTCTTGTAGCCCGTCTCAGCTGAGCAAACACCAGTTGGAGACCGCAGGATTGGATTAAGTCGCGTTGAAAACGTTTTATCCGCAGCAGGGCTTTTAACTTTGACTTGGATGATGAAGAAGAAGTAGTAGTTCTTTTCCTGTTCTTTTCTGGCTCGTTGCAGCGATTTGTGAACAGAAGCACCGACGACAAAAGCAACCTCGTTGCTGGCTGGACACATGAAAGACATGAAAGTCAGGAGATTCGGAATACTCATCACTTCTTCGAAGAAGGTAACCTAGTATTCAAACATGTCGGAAAGATTTACTTTATTCTCTCCTTTTGGTAGCAGTTGCCTGTTTTTTCTCCTAAAAATCGAAACCCTACGTATTCTAGTATTTATTAAATCTGTTTTAAAATATTTTCTGCACAGCTGTTTGTTCATTTCATGTGAGCAAACTGTCACACTTGGGTGTGATCATTTTGGAGCGACTGTCTACATTCCAGCCTTTCGGCTTAGGGTTATTGACAGACGTGTGACCTTGAGGCAATATCAAGTGTATCGAATGGATTGAGGGGCAGAAAGCTTTTTCGTATAGTTTGCGGACAGTCTCTCCCCTTTCCTTCCCCCCCTCCACCCATTTTTTCTTTCTCCTTTATTTTCGCCCTTTCCTCAGCCGGAGAGCCTGTTCACAGGCTATCTATAGATAGTCAAGCCTTTATTCCCACTGCTGGAAAAAAGTCCTGAAATCCCAGTTATAAGCCCACTAGTCTGGTAATATTCAGTGGTGCTGCTGCCTACTCCAGACACTTCACACTTGTTTTACTTGTTTTGGGGATGATTCCCAAGCATTTTGTAGTCAGTGGGTTTCTTTATAGAAAACATCCTCCGTGAATTAAAGTTGTGGTAAGTCTACAAAAACCCTTAAAACTTATATAACCTAGGGCTCATAAGCATGATTTTATGGCATTCTATTTTTTAATTACTAAAGAACCTGGGATGCAGTTATAACTGTATAAACACTTACATGTTCACGATTTTCCTGTTTGATTTCACTGGCATTATTAGGCCACTGTTTCTTACCAGTTACTGCATTGTAGTAATAAAAGATTTCACCAGACTTGCATCTCTCAATCTCCCAGCTACAAGTGTTTGGATCCATTGCTTATCACTGAAATGCAATGAAAGATTGGAGTTAAATGTAAATGTATATTTACTGTACAACAGAGATGTGTCATTGGAACGAAGAAATATGTGACAAATAGTCCTGTCAATTTCAACAGTTAACTTAATGTTCCTCACAGTAACTTTGTGACATTAATGAACCCCCTGGGCATCATATGGGAAAAAGGTGATCACACGGCCAAATTCACTGTGAGTGCAGCAGATTAAAATATCTTCAGTTGTGATGATTTGTTTTAACAACCTCTCTTAGAAAGAAGTTCCATAGTTTTACAATGCAAACACAAAGTAAATATAATACATTAATAGTTTACCGCATCCCGGTTAGCTCAGTTGGTAGAGCATCAGTCTCACATGCGGGAGGTCGTGGGTTCGAATCCCGGCCAGACCAACACTCAGGGTCTTAAAATAACTGAGGAGAAGGTGCTGCCTTTGCTCTAACATCTGCAAATGGTTAGACCTT